>JBBPCY010000082.1:836401-851426 GCA_037974405.1 Brachyalestes nurse
AGAGGGAAGAAAGGGGGTATATAGGGGGGAGAGACAAGCGAGAACACACACACACACACACACACACACACACACACACACACACACACACACACACACACAGACAATTGTGTGTTGCATACCTGATTGCATGGGCCAGGTCCACACACTTCCACTGTTCCACAGGCTGACCATTTAACTGCAGCAGAGTGTCCGACTGCTGCAGACCTGCCAGATCCGCAGGACCACCTTAGAACACAACACACACACACACACACACAATATCCTGTGACAGCAGCGCTGGAAATGTTCACGCTCTAAATATTAACACATATGCGCACACACACACAGAGGCTGGCCTCTGATGAGACAGTCACAAACTTTTCTAAGGACACACACATACACACATGCACATGTGCATTCTCACACACACATACACACACACACACACACTTAAAGACTGGTCTCTGATTAGACAGTAACTGTCACAACCCCTTCTAAGCTCATAAATGCACACATACACACATACACACACACACACACACACACACACACACACACAAACAGAGGCTGCTATGCGGTTGGTCCTTGCCTGGATCCACAGCTTGTACTCGTACAGGTGAGTCGGAGCAGATGGTGAAGCCATAGCCATCCTTTCCACGAAGGATGGTCACCTAAACATACACACAAGACACACAGATGCACAGGTTTTAATAACTATTCTGCCACCTGTTGGATATGACAGGCTATGGATATGATCATTACATGTTAACGAGGTTTCACTGCTACTGCATACTGTTAAAGTTAAAGTCTCTTCTTTCTATGATAAAAATGAAACACCTCTATTACACTCTGGTTACTAATGAGTTCCAAAGTCAGGGTTCCCACCGCAGCACAGTGGGGTATATTTCATAATTAGCCTAATAATTACCCCGAAGTAAAGTACTGTACCCCTAACTTTGATGTTTTTCCTTTGCTAGACGTTACGATTTTTGAGTAGCTTTTGTCCAGGGTCCCTAAAGAGTGGTGTGTCTGCATGGGTTTCTGCCAGGAGCTCCAGTTTCCTCCGGCTATCCAAGGACATGCACGTCAGGCCAACTGGGGACGCTAAACTGCCCCTGGGGGTGAGTGTGTTTCATTGTGTGTCTGCATTGTGATAGACTGGTGACCTGTCCAGGGTGTTTCGCCCTATGAAAACTGAGATAGAAAACTAGGATAGACTTCAGCACCCCACCCGGGACCCTGGTTAGAAACTATGTCTCAGACCGTGAATGGATTTTAGCTTCACTTACATATTCAATGTCAGTTCAATTGTTTTCTGACAAGCTGTATTTATATTTTGAGTACTATAATGACCTCTTAATGTGTATGAACTACAAACACTCACTGGAACACAGGACAAAACTCAGTGACTCTCAAATGGTTTTTGTTGTTTACCACAGAGTGTGTAAGGGCCACTATTCATTTTCCCATAGAGAAAAAAAAAACAACTTACAAATGAGTTACTAATGCATGCATGTTGCTGAATGCAAAATGAAGCAGAATCTCGGAGGCAGTGGCCCGTAATTCACATACACTACAGGCCAGACGTAGTGTAGTTGGACCCACAATCAAAAATGAAAAAAGATGCACTGCTTCATTTCTTTTTTTTTTTTTTATAAATGAAACACAGATTTGATTATTCTTTGCAGCAACGTTTGAAAATAACTTGTGTCCAACCTAGCACCTTTTCAAGCATGCACTCAGCACTCATTTGTTGGGCACTAATTTCAAACTTGTCGGTGGGGCTTGTCCCTAAAGCTCAATGGGAGAAAGATCTGGAGACTGGGGAGGGCAAGACATCATTCTCTAAACTTTCTGCTTCCCGTAGACTGGATATGATTTTGCCAAAATTTTAAAGAATGCTTGGGATCATTATCCCGTCGAAATCTTAAATTTTGTCCGATATGTAAACCAGAAGAAATAGCGTGATGCTAAAGAACTGAGTGATACTTTTCTATTTCAATGATCCAACACATAGTGAATGTCTAAAGACAGATGGATCTGTCTCTCAAGACCAATAGTTTGAGCCTTTGTGGCTAAATAATGTGTTACTGCAGACTACATTGAAAACAGTTACAAAGTATTTCTAATGTTTTCTTGTAATTTGAAAGCTCAGTCTATGTTTCAATCCGAGGGTGGGTGCAAACCTCTGGCCTGTAGTGTATGTGGTTCACAGAAACATATTAATCACTAACATAAACAAAAACATACATACAACCAAGCTTGGGTCATATAAACACACCTAAAACTGTCACAACAGCGGCAATAAATGACATTTTTAGTGGAGACACACCAGGAAGGAAAAAAATCACGCAGCACCACAGAAGGTTCAGCAAGAAGCCCCCCAAATCTCTAAATTTGATGAAGTAAGTTACAACCATTTTCAAGCCACAAACATCTCATCAACACGCAAATGAGCTGTTTAACCCATCACAGCTCACAATACGGCAGAACTGTGAGCATTCAGACAAATCACAGATGTTCTTTGAGTGTTTAGAAGATCTGAGCCACTCGTGTGATCCGAGAGAAGTAAATAATGCAGGCCAGCCATCATCATTTATTTCTGAACAGCTTATAATAAGAAGAGGAATTAAAACAACAAGATTAGGTTTTGACGTTAAAAACATACAGTTTCACATGTGATCCAATATCTTTCAGCCCTAAACAACACATCCCAACCCCACAAAACACACACACACACACACACACACAATCAGGAAGAGAGGAGAGTCCTATATAAATGTGATGAGGAAATGTCCACAAAAAAGTGCACACACCTACCCACCCACCCAGCCACACACAAACACACACACACACACACACACACACACACACACATACGCACATTCAAATAATGTCGTTCTGCGTGCCAAAGCTAACAGTGTGCCCCGGTACAAAGGAAGAATTTCCAGCTCATCTGCTGAGCAGGGATATTACTTAAAGCCCTGGAGAAAAGTAAGCATTTCAGTTATGAAAGGATGAAGGAGAGGCAAAAAAATAAAGTACTGCGGCGTTAGAAAGAATATCTGCAAGCTGCCTTCCAGCTTTATTCCTCTGCTGTAATTCCCAAGCAGGTTTCATCTGTATTTTTCAGTTTTACGTCTCTGAATTCTTAATCACACTGTCAGTTCAGAACATCCACTCACCGGCCACTTTAACAGAAACACCTACGTTTTGCTTCCAGTCAATAGACACTTTATTAGAAACACCTACCCTGTAAATCCACTCACTGGCCACTTTATTAGAAACACCTACTTTTACTTTCACTCATGGGACACTTTATTAGAAACACCTACCCTGTAAATCCACTCACTGGCCACTTTATTAGAAACACCTACCCTGTAAATCCACTCACTGGCCACTTTATTAGAAACACCTACTTTTACTTCCACTCACTGGCCACTTTATTAGAAACACCTACTTTAATTCCACTCACTGGCCACTTTATTAGAAACATCTACCCTGTATATCCACTCACTGGCCACTTTATTAGAAACATCTACCCTGTATATCCACTCACTGGCCACTTTATGAGACCCACATACCTTGTAAACCCCTCACCAGCCACTTTACTAACACTTCCCTCATAGGTCCACTGTAAAGTTGTACAGTTGCAAACCGTGGCCCCTCTGTAGCCGCTGCTGACCAGATATTATTAGATGTTTGTGTGTGTGTGTGTTGTGTGGTGCTGGTAGGAGTATATCAGGCACAGTAGTGTCTTACACAAGTCACTGTTGGTTTGGAGTTGGTCCACCACTCAAATCTGTCCAGCCAAGAGCAGACGTGGACTAACACAAGCTGTGCGTCAACATATGGGCTACAGTCTCTAACTGTACACCAGCAAGGGAGGGGGTTTCTGATAAACTGGCTGTGGAGTGGAAAACAGTGTGAGAAGGTGAAACTGTGCCAAAGTGAGAGAAATAAAAATAAAAGTGATTGAAGCATTATTGAACAGCCACATGCTGTGATGGTGGAAGGTCAGGCAGGCGAAGCTGGGCCATATTAACCCCCCACAGCTCCACTTCTGGACACATGTCAGACCACCGTGCCTTCATGCTGTTTGACCACCCCCTGCTGACTTCAGTGCAGTGTTCAGTGCATTGTGTGTCTGTGTGTGTGTGTTTGTCATTTTCAGTACAAAAATAATTTACTTCATTCAAATGTACACATCGTTTAACATGAAACAATTTCTGTCTGGTGGCTTGTAATTAAATTCTTGGGGAAATAAACTGAATACCTGGATGAAGTCAGTTCAACCCATTACATTTTTTTGAATATGCAAAGAATTGTCTTTGATTTGCTAATAATAACTCCCTTTCACTGCAAGCCTAAAGAATTGGCCAAATGACATTTTTATTGATTTTCTAATTCTACAGAGACACAATTTCTCTACACGTTTTGAAGCACAATTTTTAATCAAATGTACAGAATTTTTGCAAACACATAGCAAATAAAAATAAATCGAATTGTTGTTAATGAATAGTGGCCGATTCTTCTGGCAATGGGTGAATTTCAAAAAAATGAATTGCAGTGAAAATGTAACCAAATGGCTAGTGTTTGTTTTACCAGAATAAGCAACAGGAGTCATGTGAAGGCTATGTCATTGTAATCATAATAATAATATTTGTCATATTTAAAATTATTTGAATAATGTGTACTTTGTAAGGTACTTTGTAAGGTTTTGCAGTTAAAAACAATGCTTTAACCAACTAACAGCATCGTAGCGGCACCACAATGGTCTATGGGGGGAGGGGGGTTGGCGTAACACCAGGGGAATATTCTGGAAGTTCTCTGGTTAAAGTATTTTGCTAATTGTTGGCAAATTCTACAATTCCATGCTACAATTCCAGACAGTCCTCTAATTCCACAGAGTTCAGAAACATTAAGGTTCATCCATTGCTGATACAGGGGTTCAGCACACACTCAGCTTTGTATAACCTCCATTAAAAGCACTGACCAGTTTAATGGGATGCTCTGGAGCAGCCACACTTGAGCCTAAGGTCACTATTCCCGTCTATGGGACGAGTTTAAGGCCCCCCCAGCCTTGGGCTGTGGAGCAGAGGAACTGGAGTGATGGACTTCCAACAAAAGTTCCAGACGCGGTGATCATCAGTACCACACCCCAATAATGTTCTCACGGCTGGATGCAAGCAAGTCCTCACAGCAATGATACAACATCTGGAGCCACCAGCAAAGTAAAGAAAACCCTAAAACCCTTCATTCCAGAAGAAACACTGGATGCAGACTGGTGTCTCCATACAGTGTGTCACGCTTTGCAGGCACACAGACACCAGGGGAAGTCAAAGTGCTTCATAGTTCTTTTATTTCTTTTCAAAACTATAAAGAAAACAAAACGCACGAGGGCCAGAACAAACAGGAGAAATGAAAACACTCTTTCTCACTAGCCAAGGCGACGGTGGACCGACAACTAAGGTCCACCAAGACTGAACTTGAATCTCAAAACCCATGAACCAATAAACAAACACAATCACTTAAACAAAACACAACTCAGCTGTCAACTAATCTGAAAACCCCCAGTGCACCCTGTCAACATAAAAGCCCCCAAAATACCCAATTTACACAATGGTGGCCTCTAGTGGCCGCCAACAGTCACCATACCCAGGTCTACCAGGCCTGACACAGTCTAGGTCAGTATGTCAAGCATTGCTAAAAATAACCATGTGGTCAAGAGACAGATGAACGTCGCTGGGGTGAGGGGGCAGGAGGTTAAAGCCTCTGAACACTGGAGATGGGGTAAATCAGCCCAAACAGATTACATCTCCACCTACTAGATAAGATGAAGAGAACATGATGCACACAGTTTCTAGCCATGAATGAATGAAAGGCACAAAATGTACCCAATGTTCCAATTGCCACAAGTGCAATTGGATGGTCATGACATGTTTGGTGTCCACAATTTGCTTCATTTGCTTTGCTCTAGAGCTACAAGACTAACGCAATGGAAGCTCACATCACACCAGTCATCTCTGAGGAATTCATTTCAAGCTCTCCTCAAACTGCCACGCGTCTGATACGGGCTGAAATATAAAACTACATACATTTGATACTGTTTTGCTGAACTATTACTTTAAAACAGAACATGTGATGGAGAGAAAAGCAGCCGTGTGAAGGGAGAATGAAAAAGCTGGCAGGGGGAGGACAAAAACAGTGGCGGTCTGAAAAGAGTGTGGAAGAAATCGATACAGAGCAGAACAAAGGAAAGATGGAGAAGAAAAAAGAGACAGATCAAAAGAGAAGTCAGACAGGTTTCAGGCGGGGGAAAACATCCCGGAGGAGAGGAGAGCAGACTGGAGCGGAGATGAGAAGAGATGCAGAGAGGACGAGTGAAGAAAAAAGGAGCTCAGGATACAGTCAATGGAAGTCTCTGTCTAATGCTTGGCATACATTGTACAATTTTGGGCTGTTCCCAGGTGAAAGATGACAATCTTGAAACAGTCATGCCAGTTTCTTTGGTTGCTGCTCCTAAAAGGTGGTCCTCTGGCTGTTGTCACAGCGACCAAAGACAGAGATTATTTTCGGACAATGTCAGAAATGACGACAATCTCACAACGTGTGTCCTGCTCTGACCCATGTCCACTGACCAGCCAATAAAAATGCAGCATGAAATGTACATTCATTTACACACACCATCATACACCTACACACCTTCACACACCATCATACATCTACACACCTTCACACACACCATCATACATCTACACACCTTCACACACACCATCATACATCTACACACCTTCACACACCATCACACATCTACACGCCATCACACACGCCATCACACATCTACACACCTTCACACACCATCACACATCTACACACCTTCGCACACGCCATCACACATCTACACACATCATACTCAAGTTTTATTAGATCCATGTCACACAGTGTGATCTGTAATCATCGTAGGATTGCTGAAATTGTTGAAGTCTGTAGAAGGGACTAGACAGTGATATTGGGGTCTAAAAAGGTTAAAGACTAGAAACGAATACCAACATAAATGAGCACAAATATATGAATCTTTTGAGCCAGCCCATATCTAACAGAGTTTTGGGAATCATTACACCTAAATGTAGATCTAGTGTTTCGAATGTAAATTGCCTAATATTCTGATTAAGTTAAAACGCTATTCTGAATATTTCCTGGTTTAACTGGCTGTTCATTTTGGTCTGTACTTAAAAAAAAAAAAAAAAAGTTATTTCCTACACTGAAACTACATAAGCGTTGCTTATCGATTAGGAGTCAAATTTCATCTTGGTAACAGTCTGAGACGCTCACTTGTGAATGGTTACTGTTCCATCACTAAATAACAGAAGGATGTGGTGCATTTAGGGTTAAAACCTGCGTGATTCAAATCAAAAAGCTTGAAAACCGTCACACTTCTCACCATCACCATGGGTGTTAAAACAAGCTGCAAGGCAAAAATAATCTAAGAAAGGATTGCCAAATGATCTTACGCCTACAGACCCAACACTCGGGTTAACAGCTTCTCCGCGCTGCCATTTGCTACTCAGCTATGGCTGTCAAACTGGATCTACATACAAAATACCAGAATATTACATTTGGGGTGTGTGTGTGTGTGTGTGTGTGTGTGTGTGTGCGCGAGAGCGTGAGAGAGAGCGAGAGCACAAGGAAAATCTCAACCTAGAACAAGAGAGTCCAATCCTGCACGCAAAGGGCCAGTGCTGCTATGGGCTTTAATTATAACAAAGCAGGAGATCAAATATTTGAGAATAGATGAGTTTTGGAACAAAAAGCCAGACACATCAAACCAATTAAATTAATAAATATAAAAAATTAAAACAATAAAAAAACCACACCATTTAAAACACAGAAAAACAGTGTGAACTGTCCATTTGTGAACATGAACACAGCACAGCGTGAAATTCTCTCTCTGCGTTTAACTAATTCCCCAAGGAAGTAGTGGGCTGCCACCAATGGGGCGGTCACCCAGGGAGCAGTGTGGGGGGACAGTACCTTGATCAAAGGTCTTGGTATACTTTCGCCACTGTTAGGAAATAGGGGCCAATGCCAATACCTGATAAATCTGTAACCATAAAGGTTTCACACTCCACGCTGACTTGACGGACCAACGGAAACTACCAGTGATTCCTGATACCAATGTATCATACTTTCATTACATTAAACTCATTTATGTAAGAGTACTGCAAGATAGATAGCTTTCTGAACAGTTTTTGAAGCTCAAGAGGGATTTCTGATTCAGCCTTAGGCAGCTCATGCCACCAGCAGGGAACCAGGAATAAGACCAGTCTAGACTGGGTTTACACTGAGTAGCGACGGCAGACCCAGACGATGTTCTCTGTAGGAGTGAGGGAGCAAGGAGTACATAAGGCTGAATTATAGGGTTAAGGTAGGTGAGTGCAGACCCAGATTTCATTCTGTAGGCAAGAGTCAGTGACTCATTTAATTTAGGAAGCCATGGGTAGTCAGTGTAGGTCAACCAACAGTGGGGTGACGTGACCATTTGGCTTTGAGTTGCTGCATTCTGAACCAGCTGTAAGGTCTTATCATGCAAGCTCAAAGACCCACTAGTAGGGCATTGCAGCCTCCACATGTCAATCAAGTTCAATCAAGCCAATCAAAATGAGGTAATTTATATACCATCATAAGACAGTCAAGAGTACATGTTATTTTAGCAGAATAAGCAAGGTTAGAAAATGTAAAATTGAACAGTTTTTGCTGTAAAGTTAAAATTAAGTGTACCTCAGAGAAAAGCAGAATATGGCATCTTTAACAGCACAGTAAGAATGAAAGTGGCGAGAGCTGAGGCTAAATGGCAGACACAGAACCTCAGGCTTACATTCTCCGCAACAGAGAAGAAAAAATATTGGCCTCCAACAGTAAGATAACCCAGTTCTATGACAGCTCTGCACAACACAACGGCAGTTTCTCCAACTTACAGTCTATCCTCCCATCTTTTACTCCCCTCCCCCCCCCTTCATCCTTTTTCTGTTTCTGCTTTCCTTATCTACCTCTTGCCCTCAGTTTTCTCGTGTATGTTCTTCATTTTGCTCATTTTCTCTCACCTTTTACAATTTGTCCCTCCCTCACCTTTCCATTTCTTCCCCATTTCTCTTTCCCATTTGTCTTTTTTGCTCCATTTCCTTCTCTATCAACACTCCTTCCTTACTACCTCTTCTGCAGGCATGTTCTCTCGCTCACAGAGCGCTTCATTTAGAAGGTAAATGCTCAAGCTCAACAATATGCAGACAACTCACCCCTCGGTCACAACAACGCACAAACTGAAATGGAACAAAAAAAATTTAAAAAAAAGAATAGGGGGGAAAAAAAATCACTAGAACTGGCTAATCAAAGCCATTTTTAACCATGACTTTAAAAATACTGCATTTATAAAATCTACACAGAGGAACAGACATGATATCCAGAAGGGTGGGGTGGGTTTGTCAAGTATACAGTGCTTTTTTTTAATAAAATTCAAGACAATAAGAATTTAACTATTTTCCATCAATCCCGTCTATTTTAAAGACAGGTGCATCACTGCCATTTCACTTACAAATGAGTTTGTGTTCATCAGCTTTGCAGGCAAATATTAATTTCTGGATAAAGTGGTAGATGTACACAGATCATTCAGGCTGGGTTTTAGTGCAAAATGGCTTATTGTACAGTGGTGATCACAATATATGCCCCACTGCCAATTGTTTAAGCCCACAAAGTAAAAAAAAAGGCGCAAAGGTAAAGGATTGACGTGAATTAGGTATACTATAGTGATTGATCCATTAAAATATACCAGATCCACTGGACAAGATTGTGAAGAGAAACCTATACACTGATTTCTAACAGTGGCGATCACACATTCAGATACAAACACATTTAGTTTTGCATTATCTGTATAGCATACTTATTATACTATTGTATAGTTTTTACTCTAATGGTTATTCTGCTTCCACTTTCTTCTGTCCACTTTGCTGCTGTAACAATGCAAATTTCCCACCTGCAGGACAAATAAAGGGATATTTTATCTTAAAAAGTGCCACACTGCCACTGTTATGTGCAACATCCATAAAGTAAAAGAAACAAAGCGTGAAGATAAAGGATAGAAGTGAATCAGGCATAATATAGCGATTGACTGATCCATTAAAACGTGCCAGTCCCACTGGATTAGAATGTTACGTGGCTCATGTTCTGCTAGCCTATTTGGAGCTCACTAAAATAAATACTGCAGCCAGGTTAATGCAAGTTAATGTCCAAAGCTGAAAGTGTTTACAGTGGTACAGTGAGTTTAACAATATCTGTGATTTTAGTCTGGCTATAGAGTCCATAAGCCAACAGCTGAAGTGCATTTGGCTGGAGTGGAGGTGTAATAACTCACGCTGAAGTTGGAGCACGTACAGTAGATGCATTAGCTCAAAGAGCCATTTCTCCCCGCTGAGAAGTGCTGATGTAACTGATGCTCAGGCATCGCTAATCAATTTTAGCACTGGCAGAGAGTCCACAGCAGGAGAAAAAAAATTAAGAAAAAAGCCAAGCAGTCCTGAGCCTCAGGACAGAGACTAGCCCACTGATATTTCAGAAACTACGCTCAGTTTATCGATGAGGTCAGAAAGCCAGTCATTTGATACCTGTGCGAGACGAACAGGCGAACGTATGGAGCAGTAAAATGAACAAGCATCAGATTTAGAGTTTTCCCCACTTTATCCTGGAGTCGATCCTGCTTTAGTTTTAAAGCTGCTACTATGGTACTAACACAACAAGCCAAGTCACACCTAGGGATGTCACAATTAACCGCGACAATTAATTGTAAAGGCTCCCAGTGCTCAAGATGGCGACTAAAATGGTCGCCAATGCGACTAGCTTATTCAATTTGTGACTTGTTTTTCAGTCGGCAGTGGCAATCATCTCACAACCGAGAGAAATAAAAATAACTAAAAGTACAAGTGACATCTCATAATGTGCCATTCCAACTACACTATCGCATGACTAGTTATGAGAATTTCGAGTCTTTAATGAGTCAGAAAATTTAGATCGAATCACTAAGACGTTTTGGCTCCTCTGGCCCCCAAACGCGTCGACAGACAGGGCAGACGCCGCATTCCCGGTGTTCCCAGTTCACACGATACTTCAGAGTGGCGAAAGCATGTAAATACAGGTAGACGTGGTTTTCTGATGAAAACACAATATCACTATAGTGGCAAGGTGTTGTATATACAGGACAGGGTCTAAAATCCCTGAAACAGAACTGTCTTACAGTTTTTCTGTGTTGCCACTCTAATTTAAGTGTTCAGTCTGGCAATGTGGTGCAGCCATAGTTTGTGGAATGCTGACAACTAAAGAGCTTAACTAAACAAGAGCTTAAAATGATGTTTGTCGATTCCAAACTGTGGCCTGGAACTGATTGATCAAAGATACAGTTACTGCGTGCCCTAATGTTGACTGTCGGATAACATGCTCCGCTATTTTGACCACCTTGACTGTCCCTTCAGAAGGAATCATTAAGCCTCCACTGTGTTTTAATGACAGCAAGTGGTAGCTTTGACCATATGATGCCAGTTCAGCATCTGTAGCAAACTACAACGGCACACAGGGCAGCTTTCTCAAAATGTGTCGAACAACAATTTGTTTGATTATATTTGGCCATTATAAAATCCAGTATTATATTGCTTACGTTTGGCCAGAACATTGTTTGGAGGCTGACTTGAACACAGGAATGCATAGCTTTGCTTGCTTAGCCTGTCTTAGCTAAGATTAAGGTTATATTCTAATATTCCCAATTTTGTTGTAAGCTCTGCTTCCATGCCAATAAAGCCATACAAATTCTATGCCCAAATGGCTCTTCGTTTTCCCAAATTTAGTCAAACAACAGACTCATTCGCGACGACATCTCCATCAAGACCAGTGTTGACACGACCTGACAGCGCATTGCAGAGCACGTTCTAAAATATACAAAAAATAAACATTAAAATACACAAGCTACACTATGTTTTACTTTGGCAACAATTTAGTCCATGTCATGATTTCTTGTTTCGTTTTAGCACTCTTTGCAACACCGTGGTTGTTGGCACTCTTAAAAACATAGATTATGACAGTTATCTGCTATCCGGGACTCGCCCGGAACGAAAATGTTTCACCAGCGGTGCACTTGTGCTAGAAACACACAGTTCAATAAGCAAATGATGGCTCACTTGACCACACTAAACAATGGCGGAGGAAAGCGATTAAAGCCTGTCGTATGGGAGTTTTTTGGATACCCAAGAATACAGAGGGACATAAAGACGAAATACAGCAGTAAATAAAAGCTAAAAACTTCTATAGAAAGTGACTGTCTACTTTGAAGTTAATACATGCGAACTGGTCTGCTACCAACCATTCTGTAGTGGTTTATTTTAAACATTTTTAATGTCAACAATATACCCTGAATCTCATTTGCTTAATCACAGGCTCTTACCAAGCCTTAACAGGCTGATTGTTTATTAGACCACAACAAACCGTGACACTTTTTATATAACTGACCTGCGCTTTAGTGTCTGGGAGTATTTTATGAACATGGCGTTTTCTTCACCTTTTGTACCGTCTTCACCTTCTATTCCGGCTATCACCGAACTGATCTAAAACAGTGCTCGACCATTTTCTCTCGCTCTCTAAATATGTTTTAGATGTGTCTCTACCAGTTTTCAAACGATCAATACTTGGCCCTTGATCTATCAAGTTTTATGCAAGTGCACAGAATTAATAAAATCATGCTCAGCACCTCATTATGAACATGTACATTAACAGTATTTAACAAGGAATTCTGTGTATTATGTCAAGGTCAGAGCATGAAAACGACAGGAGCATGTGTAAGCAGAATTATTCTGCATCTAAAAAAACTAAAATGCATGAATGACCAAAAGACATTAAACATTTATTGAATTAAGCTTAATGAATTAAGCCAGCCTAAACAGGACCATAATACCTTACATTCAGCTATAGGACGAAACATTCTCTCAAGCGCTTTTCCTTATTTCTTAAATTCTTTAAATCCGAAGAAGAAAATCAAAAGGGACAGGTCTTTAATTTCAATTTTAGTCTATTAGTTCAAAAGTTATTTTATTGTAGAACTGTTCAAAATTTTACACAAATATTACACAAATCCTGGATGAGCATAAATGTCAAGCCCTCCTACCATCAATACCACATACATATTCTACATACACATACAAATACACAAACATACATGTATAAACACCATATATGTATGCATGTACATATACACACAATATACAAAAGAACAGACCTCCAAAAAAAGATTCCAACAAGTCCTCCAATCTTACCAGACATTATGCTGTTACTGTTAGGCTCTGTAAGAAACTGCACTGCAGCAGCCAATATTAACAGTTAACTGAAGCATATAAGGCTTTGAAAAACAGAACATGTGTCCACTAGCAAAGGAAATCTCCAGCATTTTTCCAACATAATCTCCGCCTGCAGTGGATGTCAACACAAACAAGCTACCCTACTTAAGCAACTCTCCCAAACTCGTTCCTTCTTTTTAAACTGTGTCTGTTACGTGATTGCTAGAACCCCTCCACTCACACCTGCAGCCAAACTGGCAGGGTAACAATTAGCAAATGCATCCAAGACATGTGAATCTCTACATCTTATTTAAACTGGTGCAAAAGGAACAAACACTAGGAAAACACAATGCTAATTCTGCTACATCAGCTAAAAGACACCTGTGCTAGCCAGCACCATGCTGAATGATGGGATAGAGGCCACAGAAGGTATCAAACTCGATCTTTAAATTACTGGGCTTTAGGACTAAATGCAAAGTTTAATTACATGTCAGGAACATGTAAAAGATTAGATCAGCATTGACAAATAGAGTTACTAATTAATGGAAGCCACCACTAAATAACTCTGGGTGCGGAGTTTGGGTCGGGGTTGTTGCTATGGATACTCAGTCAAGTGAAAGAGGCTCTTTCACCCTCAAGAACCCTCAAGGGTTCTGGTTTCTTTGTTAGAAAATCTAACTGAATCCCAATAGAAACATATTAGATGTGAAAATGTGCATTGTTACACTGCCAACTTTGGCACATACATACACAAAGGAGAATCCAGAATTCAGAGGGATACCTGGACAATAAGCCCGTCTACTAAACAGGCTTGTTTTACTCCATGATTCAGCATGACACAGCTCTGACAGCAGTCTGGGTGGCTCACAAACAAGAGTCAGACAGATGATACCAGTATGAGGTGAGTTAAAACGCAATTTTGAGACAGTAGGTACAGGAGAAATGGAGTCCAGCACCACTCACACTTAAAAGCTGTGGATGAGCTGAATCCGGGAAATCTCCAAATTGACTCCTGATGGACAGCGTCTTGGCTCCCTGCAGTAAACTTATTTCGCTAATAAGTCATGACCCCCAGGCATTACACTACCCAAACAGTAGGAAAAGTCAAGAAAGACTATTTGAGGGGACACCATTACAGTAAAAAAAAATGTTTAATACATGAACCAAACATGTAAAATGAAAAAAGGTTTTTCTACATTGATACCTGGGTGTCTCTCCCTATGCACAGATTTCAATTACTGATCAATTTCTTCAGTTCATTGTAGAGAAATTAGCTTGATTTGTTTACAGTGGTGTTGAAGGGAACCAGACATCAAGGCTACAACACAAATATAGCGATTTCATTTACTAACCAAACCCCCAATTGTGTTTATATGGAGTTCTGGCAGTGAAATAGCAACCAAACCCAGTTTTCTCCAGGAACTGTGAAAGAGCTTTAGAGGTATACATCTGGTTCCATTCAAAATCACTAAAAAAAACTGGTGAGCTTCACCAGACCACTCTGAATTACTTGCAATTCATCTAGATCAGGGGTGCCCAAACCTCTCCAGAAAGGGCCACTGTGGGTGCAGGTTTTCTTTCCAACCAAGTAGGAGGCACACCTGATTCCACCTCTAATCAGCTGGTCTTGGTTTTCAGTTACTCAGGTGTGGCTTCTTTTTGGTTGGAATGAAAAC
>JBBPCY010000082.1:860883-872759 GCA_037974405.1 Brachyalestes nurse
TAAGTTAAATCACTAGAAGTTAAGTTAAAATCACTAGAAGTTAAAATTAGCGGCTAAAGCAGTACAGACACGCTCGACGCACGCTGAGCAGCACCGGCAGCAGGACAGGAAGTGACGACCTACTCAGCCTACTCAACTAAATCAGTTCAGTTCAAATGTTAATCAGTTCACTTCAAAAGTCCAGGACAAGGTACTACGTCCATTCAAAAATTCAGAAATGTTCATACACTTGCAAAAGAGTATGTGAATCACTCTGCAGACAAATTCACATGTCATTGGTCCACGTATGAGAGATTTCCTTAAAAGCACAGTTCAGTCTTTATACTGGTTGAAAGAAAAGACTTCTTGCTTACCAGCGTTCAGTGGAAAATGAAGAAACTAAAGTACATCACCACACTGGGGTCCTGGACAGAGCGCTGAAAGGTGTCCAGATAGGCAGGGTAATGTTCCTTTCACTCTATGATCTCCAACAAGTCCCCGCAATCCTAAAGGCTACAGCTTGATCCGACGAGGCCGTAATCGTGTCCACTGCTTCACACGCGAGCACGGCAGAAAACCTGCTACGTCACTATTAATGACAGGCTCGTTAAAACAAACAGAGATTTAGAAGCATCATCTTGCAGCTCTTATGCATGTCACTAAACTTAACTTTTAACTCTCTCTCTCACTCTCTCTGAGAAAAACATCACACGGGGGCAAAAATGGCGACGCCCGCGTCTAAATGTCAAAATAAAAGCTCATATGAAATCCAACTTGTAGGTCCCCTACATAATATTCTGGCGAAGGGCTGCACGATCGAGACTGCACAGATCTAACATCAAGTAGTGACTTGGCGGCCACAAAGGTTACAATTTCCACAACATGTCTGAGAAAAGCAGAAGTTTCCTCCGCAGTATGATTTTGAAACGCAACAATCAGACAGAAATAAACTTGTTCACGCGCGACCTTCTACTAGTCACATGTCATGCGGCTCTAAGAGCCAATGCTTTGTAGTGAATCAGTAGAGTTGACTCCCCACTTTTTATCCTTCCACTGCTCAGCTCTCTCAGTAGCTCAGATCTGCTCACGGCCGAACTTTGTTTTGATTGGCAGCATGGCGGCCTTGTGGCCAATCACATGTGTCACATGCGTGTCCGGTGGATTACTGACAGCTTGAAGACTTGTTTCATTTGATTGATAAAAAACAAATGTAGGAACATACTGTTCCCTCATCACTAGGCTATTCCTGATTCAGTAATATCAGAGAAATGTTAATATAAGGAGAACTCCCACACTTCTGTGGGCAAGTGCAGAATTTAGCCGCCTAGCTCCATTGTAGTGTTCGCGAACGATTCGTTCAAAAGAATAAATCTTTTAAGAGTACGTACTAAACCGAATTGCCGACACCTGAATGAATGAATCATTCAGTAAACTACTCTCTCCTGAATAATTTTCCTCTCAAGGATACACTTTCATGGCGACCGTTGTTCTCCATTATTTTAACAGATTTAGTTTCCAGATAAACAAACTTAAAACGTTAGGCTGGCAGTAATGAGAAGAGAGTGAGACTCACCAGCTGTAGCAGGCACTAGGCAGGAGCGACGGAAAGAGATAGGGGTGTGTTGTGTTCAAGTGTACCTCAGAGAAAAGTTTTTTTAAAACTCTGCTAAATTGCCACAACTGCAACAACTCACGTACAGTAGGACACAGCATGTAACAAGTAGTGTACAAAAGAGAACATTGAGAAAATGTGTGACTCTCATTGTGACAATTTGCAAGGGAATGGTGCATGTTCAGTGTGAATCCTTTACTGAATGTACTATGGGGTATACGCTCAGTAAAAGGATCACTCACTGAGCCCAATTTGCCGAGTACACCAGTTAAATAGCACACCATAGGACAGAACACTTAAAATATCATGTTTTATAAATTAGTTTATTTTTACAAACGTGTTTGTAAAGCAACACAGCCACAACACTCCCAGTTCTGGAAGCCATGAACTGAACTGAAAACTGAACCGTTCGCCCGTGTATCGGTTCAGGAAGTTGGAGTCGCAGGCTCCTCCCGCCAAGCACTGAATGATCCGGTGATTCGGTGAATGAATCTTTTGAGCGAATCTGTTTAGTGAACTGATTCTAGTGATTCAGTACATCTAAAAGAACTGCCGTGCCCATCACTACTCAAAGCATGAAATGTGGCCTGTGCAAAAGTTATGGCACAGTTTATATTTCCTGTTGTATTTTGAACTATCATGTTAAACTCAGCAGATAAATACAAGTTGTGCAATAAAGCTAGTACAAAATTGTATATTTAACCCTTAGAATGGTGTAAAACAGTCTAAAAACGGTGTTTGTTCTCCTGCTCTTTCTCTTGGCGCGTAAGACATTTGGGCATTTTTGTTCCTTATGTTCATTTGCGTGTGCCATTTGTAAAACCCCAGTAGGGGTTATTACTATTTTCATGAATTATTATTAGATGCTTTTAAATTACAATAAACTTCCATATGAGGAGTTGTTTTGCCATAAAGCCGTGCCGCTCGTGTCCTAACGGCAAAGTGTGTTTCCTGTAGAAGACATATTTAGTCTCACTTAGAAAATTTTAATATGACTTTGGCTGTCCTTTAAAAATCAGGCTGAAATATCTTATTCCGAAAACCTTAATGTGTTAAGGAGGTCTTGGGCTGTAGACAGTGTGTGTTCATTCTGATCAATGAAAGAATGGGAGATTTTCAGTGTAAGACTGAAAATCTGCAATGTGATTTGCTCACTTACTCTTCAGACAAGGCACTAGCTTCATATTGTACTTTTTCTTTGACTCTCTCTCTCTCTCACACTCATCCACTCTCTCACTCATCCTCTCTCTCTGTCTCCCTCTCCCCCTCTTCTCTCTTTCTCGCTAATAAAAGTTTCAGAGTGGCTGGTTGATTTCTCTGAATATTCTCGCTTTCACATTCCCTTCGGTACAGTTAAAAGGGTTATGATCAATAGAAGGCAAATCTCTTCCCTCTCATCAGCTATCACCCTTTCTCTGTCTCGCTCTCTCTTTCTCTCTATCTAATCAGTTATATTCTCTCTTTGAGCCCTTCATCATCTCTCTGGGTGGATGAAACAAAGGCATGGAGGTGAAAAAGAGGCCAATTGCTCTGCCACAAACACAGAAAGTGCAAAAACAAACAAAAAAGGAAGAGCAGCTGTTTCCTCCATGCTGAGCGGTAGTAGGGGGCTTCCCAAGCACCCGGAGAAGCCTGTCAGGAGCCATGAGTGATGCCAGTCGTAGTCGTATCAACTTTTGCTGCTTATCCTGCTTAGCGTTTATGTGAGGTTTGTTAAGATTGGCTTTTCATCATGAAAAGGATACTCCAACTAATCTCTGTTTGCTGCATCTGTGGGGCACAGCTGATTGACACAGTGAACACAGCACATTCCTCCAGAACCGAACAGAGTGGAGAACCTGCTGACTCAAAACTCCCTTATACCACCACAGAATCTGAAGCACCTGCCCCTCACTCTCTCTTACACGACGAAACACAATGTACTTAAAATGTGCTTAACCCTACCCTGCTCTACCCCTGAAAATACACCAAACCCCTTCATTTGAATTACATGGCCGTTCATTTGTGAAAGCAACCCTTAATTTTACCTTAAAATTAGATGTAAGGCATGACTATGAAACCCCTTACTCTTAAATTTAAGGTGTTAATTCAGGAGGTTTTATGTTTTTAAAATTTGAAGAAGGGGAAAATTAAGTAGTTTTACTCCTTAATCAGCCTTTATCTGTGCTCCTTTTCACTTAAATTTCCTTCCTTTCCTGTATGGGAAATTATGGTCAAAATTAAGGTAATTTTAAGGGTCTAAAATTTGGGCCTTTTTTCTTAAGAGACTTGATCGAATATTTACACTTTTATGGTGCACTTGGAGCTACGTGCACAGAACACATCCATGTTACATTTCTTCTTAAATACAGTTTCTGTACTTTCATAGTTTGACTGTATATTTATGTTGAACTTCTGCTGATGCAACATTTGCACAATTTCTGGATATTAAAAAGTTACCTTTGTACTAAACTTGTCACGTCGGGTATGCTCACGTTCAAGCAGGAAATGCAAAGGCAGGCATCCATTCTCTGTTTCTTTATTCCAAATGCTTACAAGCAAACAATACTGTGAACAAAACTTGGCACAAGGGCCGATACTATTACATAAGCTTTAAAGTGCAAATACACACACCCAGACTTATCGTGTTGGTGAACCCACAACCCAAAGAAACCAAAGAGTGCTCTTTATACAAAAACTAAAGACAACACACCTGCTGCTAATAAGCCCTCATTCCTGGCCAGCCGAGACACAGGAATGAGGCTACACCCAGTGTCAAAACAAAAGCCCCAAACCGAAATAACAGTGGCCTCTAGCGGCCACTGAACCCAGGCCCTAACAGTACTTCCGCCCCAACGGTGCCACCCCGCCCTCAGAAGACACACCTCCGGGGCATCTGGTGGTCCAGGGCCCCTCAACCAGGGCTGCAAAATCAGTGGTGGCCACCACGAGGGCCATCAGGAGCCCGGACTGGAGCGGGACCCTCACGGGCTGGGGTAGGACCCTCACTGGCTGGTGCGGGACCCTCGCTGGCTGGAGCGGGACCCTCGCTGGCTGGAGCGGGACTTTCACAGACTGGAGCGGGACCCTCGCGGACTGGAGCCTCGGGCGGGTTGCAGACGTCAGCCTCTGGAACACAGCAGGCTTCTGGAGTCTCAGGAGAGCTGCAGGCTTCAGCCTCTGGAACTGGAACTGTGGCCTTTTCACATTGTGGGGCTGGTGTTGGAGGCAGAAGCCTTCTTGGTGCCGGGACTGGACACTGCAGTTGGTGTGGAGCCAGTCCTGGAAGCTGCAGCGAGCGAGGAGCTGGCACTGGAGGCTGGGCCATTTTTAAAACCCCAGTAGCAGTTATTATTATTATTATTATTATTATGTTTATAAATTACAATAAATTTATTTCTATGTGACACAGGAACACCAAACAAAGCTCAGCATGGCGTCTGACACCTAGAGCATCAACACAAATTTTGGGAACTTCCATAAAAGGTGTATTATGACAATTTACCATTTGTTGGGCTTCCAGCACAGATCTCTGCACTCGTGTTCTAAGGGTTAATCGAGGTGTTGTGAAACCAGAAGAAAGCAAACATGGAAGAAGAAGAAAGGTCATTAACATTTCAGTTAGACGCCAATTAACTGGTCTACCTGAAGTTGAACTGGGTCAACTCACCAGGTTTTGTGTGTGTGTTTGAGGAGTGTGTTTGAATAGAGGTGGTCTTCTAGGACTGGACTTGGGCACATCATCTTAGGGATGAGACAGAGATCAATATGTACCTGAACAGTGGGAAAAGATGTATATTGGGAAGTGAAGGAGCTGCTCTAATCAAACAGAACTTCCAATCAAACTGAAGCCCTGATTCTACATTCAGTTATGAAGCCAAAGAAAATGTTTAACTGAAGAGATGAAGAGATTTGTGTACATCTGTCGGTATGGATCGATCCCGAAATTGGCAGACACATTCAAGTGAAGGCTAAAGACTTGGTTTTTGTGTGAAAATGGCATAGGACTGAAATAATTTCTTTTTACAGAGAAACTTATTTCATTTTTAATGAAAAAATGGCTTTAGGGTACAATTACTTACTACATCCCAAAAGCCTGGGGCCATAACTGGGCTCACTCTCTCCAAGTGTGTGTCTGAAGGTGTGTGTAACACACATCAAACAGAATTAGCAGTTAGTAAGTGTGTTGATCTGTCTATTGTCTTTTGCAGGAATTTGAGAAGATGTGGAGGAGCTTTATGTGTCATGTGCCTGGTTGGTGACTGGGAAAGTTCTAGACATGTCCGGGGGAATCTGACCCATCTAGAAACAAAATAAATTATCATTTACATTTTCAGCACTTGGCAGACACTCTTATCCAGAGTGATAAGAGTAATTCTTGTAATTCACAAGAAAACACACCCCACTAAATAATCAACCCAGACTTAAAATTAAGAGCTGCTAGTAGACTTAAGGCACTTTTCCATAGTTGTACAGGAACTGTGCTGTACTTAATACTGTGATGGCATGGACATTTCAGTGTATCTTAGTAACTGTAACGGAGTTTCAGACGCATCAGCAATGCAACTCTCTCCCTACAGTTTATGCCCAGTTTTCGTCCCAAAACCTTGTCCATGGCGCCGAACCAGCAGGAAGCTTTTTCTGTCAGAGCTGCTTTTGATTTATTTTTCATTGTTTATAGTCTTGTTTGAGTTTTTCTTTTCTTTTGCCTCAGCATTGTTTTGCCTTGCAAAACTCATTACAGATAGTTTTGCCCAGCTAACTCATGACAGATGTCCTGGTACACCTTCACATTTCTCACCTCGTTAGATAAACTCCCAATGAAAGGTATCTTCAACGCAAACAGTCATTCTTGTACTTCGTCAACTTCCCAGTTGTTAGTTTGGATCTCTGTTATTTTTTTTCCTGTTTCCAAGGCTGGTCAGAAAGCAGGGATGCAGTCAGCTTGGCTGCAGCTTGCTTTTAGCCCTGCCATCTAGTCCCACAGTTACGTCAGGTTCAGGTTGCTTTATTTGTAAGGGAAAAAACATTTGTTTCCATGTACAGCATGCTCCATTGTGCCAGTGGAAAAGCACTATAAGATTCTACCAGAGATGGAGTTAGTCCTTTACCAGCGTCTTATCAGATCACACTCACAGAAGACAGGTTTTTTTTACTCCATTATGCAGCCTGCACACGAACTGAAAATTATTATGACACTCTAAATGTCAAAAATATAGTCATATTTTAAATGGAAATTTTTACCAGCGTTCTGTAAAGCTTGTCAAACCTAGAAACAGCTGCTACAAAAAGACCCTTTTTATTCACCATCGTGATGCTAACATTTCTGTTGTCATTCCCAAGGCTGGTGCTACAGAACTAAATCAACTCTTATGGTGGGGAAACCTGGTGTCCCTCTCCATCCAGCAGCAAGGGTCAAACTCTGTCCGGTTAATTGAGTAATTAAACAGTTTTATATCCCTGTCTGAGAGGCAGGATGGAGAGTCATATAAACATGGCAAGAACAGCTCTCTCTCTCGCTTGAAGGTCAAGTCTGAATATTTTATAAAATCAAAATGAAAAATAATACATCTAATTCCATCCGCCCTGCAGCAGCCTGGCGGGCACAGAGTAATATACTTACTCTTCATACGCTCTGCCTCTCTCTTTCTCTCTCTCTCTTTCTCTCTTTTTCTCTCTCTTTCAGGACTTGAGAAAAAGAGGACACAGAAACTGTGAAACTGTCACTTCCAGTAAATGTACAATGATAATCATGATGATTCTGATGATGAGACTACTATTATTACTAATAATAATGATTAATGATAAGAGGCATTATCCACTACCTGTAGCACTAAAGTTCATTTTAATTTTTTTTACTGGTGTTATGTTACTTAGGGAGGTACTGATCCAGATTTTTGCTCCCCAATCTGATCTGGCCAATACTGATCTAATCTTTATGTTTTAGGTGAAGTATAGCCACCCAATTCAGGTACTCCTGCAAAAAGGGGCTCGTTAGAGTTAATAGTGAAGACAACAATTATATACACAACAATTTAAAAACATTTAAAAAACATTCTCTCTAATGGAGAACCTCTTGTATCAGGATCTTTAAAGAACCTTCTAAAAATGGCTCTGTATGCTGAATATTTTATTAACCCTTATAGTCACACACCACAGGACAATGTGAACAACATGAAATTTGTCCTCTGCATTTTAACCCATTCACCAAGTGAAGCAGTGGGCTGCCGCTAACGAGGGGCGCCGAGGGAGCAGTGTGTGGGGATGGCACCTTACTCAAAGGTACCTCAGCGGTGACACTAGCAGTTGGGATTCAAACCTCAAACCTTCTGATTGCAGAGCAAATGCCCTAACCACTAGGCCAACCAGCTGCCCAATGGGCCTTTAATTAAAAGTACTTTTTTGCCAATTTCCAAGTCAACCACTGATGTTGATGTTGCAACTTAACAGGATGTTGGTCCATGCTGGGATGGTGTGAAGGTAAGCCAGAATGTTTCTGCATCAGTTTTGTTTTAAAAAACACAGATATATTGTTTATCGTACAGGTGGTGAGAACAATTAGAATTGGCTAAGATGGGACTGATTTATATCTAGCCCAAGCTGTAGATTCACACTCTGTGATTCTGTGTTAAATGCTCTCTAATGTATTACATGTAGCGGCATGCCCCCTTGATTAGAACTCCATTTAGGCCCCTTTTTTAAAGCCTGTGTTGTCCAGCTCCGCCTCCCCACAATCGCCCGTCAATAGTAGGACAGACAGTTCTAGTTCTCAAATCTAATTGCAAGAGGCAGTAAGACACAGCATTTACACATAATTTTCAAGTGTTTAATGGTGTTTGCACTGAGAGTCATATACAGATACATAAGAAGCCTGTATTCACCTGAATAATGATCATTTCTATTAGTGCCTTATGCTAATACCAAGAAAACAGTAGAGATCAGTTTCAAGTGGACATTCGGAGAATTAGTTTTTTTATGTTTAGGTAAAATTCAATTCATTTAAACAATGATGATGATGATTATGATTATTACTATTATTAACAACAACAACAATAATAATAACCATAAAACATATTTTATTATAATCCATATTATTTAGCAGATGCAAATTAATTCATCTGTGCTGTGTTTGTTGTGTTAATTTCACTATATATTTTACATAAACAGCTGGGCTGGGAGATCTGCATCACTCAGGTGTCTGCACTGTGTCATGCTTTCCCACCGATCACAGCATGAGAAGACAATCAGGAAGTGGCATGATTGACCTCAGCTGGTCCCCACTGAAAACAGCAGCACGAGTCCAGTTCTCCGAGACTGTCAATGGCTCCATTCCAACATCTGCCACATTTGTTCCAGCTGAGTCCTTGATTGGCTGTGTCAGCTACATTAGTGGTAACCAAGACGTGATTGGTTTATTCTCCTGCCTAATTACTGACATAACCAATGGGAGAGCATGCTTGACTTTATCTACCTAGATACCACTGAGAAAGAGTCTGAAGACCTTGAGGGTTCCCAACTAGATAAGTGTCTCATACAGGGTCAGAAACCACATACGCAAGTCTATTAGAAATTACTGAACGCCTCCACATGCTTTGAGGCCTTGTAGCCTAGTGGTTCCAGTGCTAGAACTGAAGAAGCATACCTTGAAGGATTTACCGCATTTAGGGTGGGGTGGAGTGGAGTGGAGTGGAGTGGTGGAGGCACCTCCTGCTAATCACACACTGCCAGTAAGGACATCTTTTTTAATGCTCAGCCTACAGCGTAGCCAAGGACAAAGCGCTTAGCTTATCGCAGCTGATTGGCTGCTGAGTCTCGGGAGGCTCGTCAGTCTTTCTGAACCTGCGTCTCCTTCACTCACCTTTCTGTCATTGGCTGGAAGTGATCGTTTCCCCGGGGACGAGGCTCAGTGTTGGGCATTAATTATTCTGGAAGCATGGTATTTGCCTAATCAGCAGGAAAGAGCTTTGGGGGCTGGCCTAGTGAGTGGCAAATGCCAATAGTCTCTGGGCCATACCAATACAAGCCAATGCAGCAGGACAGATTTGTCATCGTGTCAGCCTTCTACGTGGGGGAAAGTGTGCCTGAATCTTTGGAGTTTTTCTCTGTCTCACTCTCTCTCTGTGTGACAAAACCTTGGACAGTTAAAGTGCCAAAAAGTTTCATTTTTATCACGTTTAACACTTTTTGATATTTGGTCAATATATAGACACTGAGCTGCAAACACAGTTTTCAACCCACCCTTAATGTGATTTCCCAGAAACCCGACACATTTACATATATCTTCCTACTTAACCCAAAGCATTTCATGCCCACCTCTTTACAATTAGGTTATGAGGAGTGCTTCAGCCCCATTTTTTAAATTTTTTTTTATAGGGCTGGCTAATCAAAACAGAGCTCACTAACATGTCTTAAAAGTCACAATTATGAAAGCAGTCTGTTAAAGCTGTACAGAGGGGTTGCAATCTAATGCAATCTAAATACAATGTAAGAAAAGTAAAGGATATGGATCAATAATGCTAATATTGCTAAAGATCAATGAAAGCCAATAGCCACCGATTAGCATTACTCAAAAACCTGATGACTAATAGCTTCCATTTCGTGTTGGCAACATTGGCATGTATGAGCGAACTGTTTCTTTAATGTCATTTATAAATATAGGACTACTAATCTATTCTGTCTTTATATTTTGTTTCCATATTTAGATAAATATATTTGGCCTTCAAAAGTAAAGTCATGCTGCAATTTTATCTTATTTATTGTTTCTGCTGGTTTCACTGAAACGAATGGAGAAACTGTAGACTTTCACCTCAGACCACATTCGTGTGTAGGCAGAAGAAAATATATTTCATGGTGATCTGAATTTGATGAGGAATTATTGCTGTCGCCACAGCCTTGTTTGGTAGAAAGAAAGACATTCCCATATTTTCTTTTTTTTTTGGGGAAGGAGTCAGAAGTGCAGACTATTTACATTCTGTGTGGAGGGGTTCATCATGTAACTTACTTTATTGTTATGCCATTTAAATAGGACTGCAAAAGCACTGAGAACTCAGAGGATTAAAGATCTGGCTGGTCTTTGAATCCCCAGCCTATTCATGGCGGCGTGTGAGAAAAGTGTGGGTTCACCCCCCGCCGCTGTGCAATCACAACCTTTATTGAGAGCTTCTCGCTGACTGTATTATTTAAAAACCTGCTATGCTGAACAAAAGCAATTTAGCAGAGAGGGGGGTTTACTAAGTGGATTGCCACGGCTCACTTTGGGTGGCAGCCAGCGAAATTTTCCGCGCTTGACGCCGCGTCTTCACCCACCCAGGCAGCATTGACACCTGAGAATGCTCTGGAAATGACACCCCGCGCTCCTGCGCAATTGCCTGTGTCGTTAGTGTGGAAAGCCCCCTTTATCGCACCCAGGGGATGGTTAAAGTCCTCTTGGGGTATTTTCTCTCCATTTTCCCACCTCCTCATTCTGCTTCCCCACATAATGACACACAGCACCGCCGCTACAGCGTTTACACACTTCTGCTTTTCAGAACCGCACGAGCTGGAGGCCTGAATCATAAGATTATGAGATTATAAGACAAAACTACAGGTCTCCCAGGTCAAAAAGGGTCACTCTTTAAAAAAGCTCTGCATGTATGAGGAATTATAGCTTGCTGAACACTCCTGCTGCTAAATATGAACCTAGAGCTCAAAATGGCTGGATCATCACACCCGCAGTTTTCCAGCTTTACTGAGTTACTAAGAGCTGTCAGTGAGGGACTGGACCTGTTCTGCTGGATAACCTGGTGTTTTATGCATCTGTCACACAATCATTTCTTATCAATGTGTTTCACACGTCTGTAACACACCCTCACACATCTGTATCACAATCTGACCCACACCCGATAATCTGTCTTTAGGATGTTTTCCTGTACAGCATCTGGCTCAGGTTTGTTAGTGAGGTATTTTCATGTAATATGCCAAAACTTTTACACAGATCATTATGAGTGCATTTTACACATCTGTATCACAATCACAGTGTTTACCATGTCTGTTTCTGTGGAACGGCTGATGGTACACCATCCACCCACCTGTTAGCCCCACTGCGCTAAAGCTTCTCTTGGCTGCTCACAGAAAAGCTTAACACACTTTAAGAGAACTGAAAGCAGAATAAAAATCTGCTGTGACCTTTCCACCATTCCCATAACAAACCCCTCTCTTCATCCCTGAGCTCACCGAGGGCCATGTTCACCAACACGAGAGAGAGAGAGAGAGAGAGAGAGAGAGAGAGAGAGAGAGAGAGAGAGAGAGAGAGAGAGAGAGAGAGAGA
>JBBPCY010000082.1:872859-886942 GCA_037974405.1 Brachyalestes nurse
AGCAGCTCCATAAAGACATGGCTGGAGGAGTTCAGTGTGGAAGAACTTGACTGGCCACACAGAGCCCTGACCTCAACACCATTCAGCACCTTTGGGATGAACTGGAACGGAGATTGTGAGCCAGGCCTTCTCGTCCAACATCAGTGTCTGACAGAATTAATGGACACAAATTCACACAGAAACTCCAAAATCTTATGGAAAGCCTTCCAAGAAGATTGGAAGCTGTTATAGCTGCAAAGGGAGACCAACTCCATCTTAAAGTCCATACAACTGAATGCAATATCATTAAAGTCCCTGTTTGTGTAATGGTCAAGCGTCTTAATACTTTTGTCCATATAGTGTATTTTTGAGGAACTGATATGTTTGTGAGAAAGAGAGAGAAAGAAATCTGCTGCAGTTTCTATAATAACACACACACACACACACACACACTGTGCTACACTCATATCTGACCTGGTGGTGGTAGACTGGGTCCTATCCCAGACCCTGACCACCTTAGGTGGGTAGCTGCTCTGCGGTCCAGTTTGCTGGGATGTGGTCTGTTGGCACCTGATCTGCCCATTTGTTCTTCTTTAAAAAGTCTGATATCTCTCCCTTTAGTTTCATTATTGGTTTAACAGGGCTATACAAAAACAAGACAATGGTTATATTCAAGCATCCAATTAGCCAATCCAGAAGTCTAATAGATCAATCTCAATTCCAAAAAAATATTTCATTTTGGAACATTTCTATCAATCTAAATCATACATAAAGGACAACATAAAGGACAAAACATTAAGGACAACAGATGAAAACATGAACAATTAAATTTATTAAAAATATGCGAAATAAAAAGAGAGTACAAATCACTGTTTCTAGAACTGTAAAATCATAATAGCTTGGCATAAGGGTAGTTATTTGAACTTGCGTACCTCTAAAGCTTGAACAAGCCATGAATAGTTTGTGGAAAAAATATGAAGCAACAGCTGGTTTATGTAACGCACCCATAAATCACTAAACCAGACAATTCATCAGGCACTCAAATCCTCTTTAGGTCAAGGAATAAATGAAAAAGCCTGTGTGTTTTGTTTCTTTAACTAGTATTAAACACTCTTCCTTTTCAAAAATCGGATGATAATTTTAATAGGTGTGTGGAAAAATGGAACGTGAAGTGGGAGAGAGCTGAAAATAGTCCTACAGAGACAGACATTTCCGATACAGTTTCTGGTTTAACTCATTTTCAGCTGCACTGCTGTGGTGCAAAATCAATTAAACACACTGATTGTGTCCTTAATAGCAGTGTGCCGTAATGATCTGGCAACCAACCAGCTCTGCTGCGGTGACTAATGCGCTTTAGACAAATTTATGAAATGAGTCATCATTAGCCCACATATCAGACCCATAGAACTCCACAAGACTGCGCTAAATTAGAGCGCTGCAAATATACAATATATAAATCTACGGCCTTCAGCCGTCTGAAGGTCCAGCATGAGGGCCCGAAATCCCTTTTAATTTGATGAAATATAAAGGTTATTGTGCAGATCTTGTGTTCCTCCAAGGCTGTTAAAGACTGCTGGTGCTTTCTTTAATATCGAGTCTGGCTCCCACTTCCCAGCAGGAAGGGAAATGTTTACGCTCAGATAGTGCACTTTGATTTCCTTTAAGATGTTGATTCTTGATCTGTCACATCCAACTCCGGAAAGTACCAGAAACAGGACAAGAAACGGAGTGATATTTCAACACATTAGACAGATTGAGTATGCATGCCTGCATATTCACACTGGCCACTTTATTAGAAACGCCAACCTTGTACTCCCACTCTCTGGACACTTTATTAGAAATGCCAACCTTGTGTTTACAATCATTGGCCACTTTATAAGAAACACCGTCCTTGTGCTTCCTGTCGCTGGCCACTTTATTAGAAACACCGCCCTTGTGCTTCCAGTCACTGGCCACTTTATTAGAAACACCAACCTTGTGTTTCCACTCACTAGTCACTTTATTAGAAACACCTGCCTGTATTTCCACTCACTGGCCACTTTATAAGAAACACTTGCCTGTATTTCCACTCACTGGCCACTTTATCAGAAAAAAAAAATGTCCCTTGTATTTCCACTCACTAGCCACTTTATTAGAACCACCAACCTTGTACTTCCATTCTCTTACCACTTTATTAGAAACACCAACCTTGTGTTTCCACTCAATGCACTCTTTATTAGAAACACCTACCTTTAAGTCCACTATATACGTGTTGTATTTGGGTGCTTCTCCAAGTGGTCCTCAGGAATCCCCTGGCAATCCACGTTTCTATCCCTATATGTTGGAACTGTGGACTGCCTGGGGGGTCCATGTGGATCAGTTTGAAAGCCACTGCTGCAGAATTTATCAGCCCCCTCTATCCATTGTCCACCATTGTCCAGATATTGGTTGGGTGGTGAAGTGTACCAGGTGCTCCCTCACTATAGGTCGAGAGTGGTCCAGCAACCCTCTGTGTTCAGAAACTGACCCCAAATGAATATCTAGAGAATGGCAAACAAAACATGCATGAAGAGATGAGCAACAGTCTGTAACTGTGTGCCAGCAAGGTGGAGCTACAAGGGAGGGGTTTCTAATAAAGAGGCTGTAAAGAGTACACAGATACATTCATAAATAGGCATATGCACAGTACAGTTTTAGACACCTATGCTAATTGCTTAAGGCCATTTTTCTCAGCGTTTGATAAAGTGTCTTTCTACTAGCAAAGTGAGCATTAGAATAAATGCAAACAAACAAGAAAGCAGTAAAAAGATTTATTTTGTCTGTAAAAAAGTAGTTGATTGTGTGAGCTGGTGAGGAGAACACAGGTTCGGTTCCAGATTTCTCCTCAGTTCCTCCAGCCATTCCATCAGCAGCATAATTTAATGAAGTGACTGATTGAGTCAAATCAGGTTTCTGATGGAAACTACAGTAATACTGGACTTCCACAAGAACACACTGATATGCTGAACATAAAATCATTTGCTCTATAATGTTATTTGCATTCATTTTAAATTGATTTAGTATATTTAGTAATATTAATGTGAAATAAACACTCACTGCTCACCTAAACAGTTTTTAAATATTATTTTCGCAGGCGGTTAAAAAAGAGAATTCTGCTTCAGGCTTGGCGAACACAATGGTCACCACTGCGACCTCCTGCTTCCCTGACTTGCTTTCTGGTCTCACAGAAGTAGAATTAGCATCTTAAGTAGGTGTGTGTATAATGAAAATGGCCATTTTATGCAGACCAAGGCTTACGCTGCTGTTACTGAATTACAGGCTTCAGTACTCACTGACCTATTGCCTTGGCTTCGACTCATTGAAACAGATCACACATCAAACACAATAAGACATTCTTCCTTATCTAAATGGAAATGAACCAGGCAATGGATGTGTTCCATAACACTCACGTGCTAAAAAAAAGAATCCATACACCTGAATATTTAAAATCCCGCCTGCCTTCTTCTACTTCCCCTTCTACTCACGACAACTTTTTGCAAGGTGGCTCTTTTCTCTCGTTATGAAAATAACTCAGTGCAGTAATTGAGAGCAATTAGGACTGTAATAGGCAGGTAATGGATAATCGGGCCGTGTTATGGCATCCCGAATGCTCTGTTCAATACTCATTCCATATTAATTGGTATTTACTTCAGATTAATAATTGCGAGGGAGCCAGAGGCGGTGCAGGGGAGGGGACGGTGGGCGAGAGAGAGATAAAAAAAAAAAAAACTCAAGAGAACGTGTTTCATTACCACATCATTACCGCTCATTGGCCTTTTATGAGCTGCCGGGCCTGAGATTTTACCCATAATTCATCCCTGGCTGCTTTGGCTGCCTCACGCTATCGATCGCTGTGATTTGGGGAAAATGCTGCTTCTTTAGCCCACAACAATGTTAAAGAATTTCACAGTTTAGCACAGCATAGGAGATTCATGTCGTAAACATTGACATTTATGGCATTTAGCTGACGCTCTTATCCAGAGCGACGTACATCAGTGCTCAAGTAGTCTGCATCTGTTTCTTAAACCTGTAAGCTAGACTTTAAATCACCCTCTACTGTTCAAGCAAGTTACTGCATGCTCGGTACACCTAAATGCTCCGTACTCCTAAACAACACCTGTTGGACAATATCTAAAACAACACATGACAAGAGAAGTCATAAGTTAAGTAAAGAAGGGATGGGTTTTTTTATAAAAGAAATAAGCAAGCAAAATGAGAGACATAGTTAGTCACCAAGGTGCTCCTTGAAGAGGTGGGTCTTCAGGTGACGCTTGAAGAGAGCAAGGGACTCCGCAGATCTGACTGGACGAGGGAGTTTGTTCCACCACTGGGGGCCAAGACTGAGAAGAGTCTTGACGCATGTCCCCTGCTTCTTTTGAGCGGCGGGGTCTCAAGACGGGCCGATAGAGCTGGCGCCCTGCCCCGGGTGTGTCCCTGCCTTGGGATAGGCTCTGGGTACCTGCAACCTTAGAAAGGACAAAACGGTTACAGAAAGTGGATAAATTAATGAATATTATTATTATTATTATTATAACTATTATAAATAATAATAACAATATTGTTATTATTATACCCTTGTTAAACTTTTACCTTGATTAGTCAAAGCACCAGCAGACGCTTACCAGATGCCCAGCTGTGATTGGTCAGGATGTTCATAGCACACACTGAAAAAGATTGTGATTGGTTAGAAGGCTCATTTGTATACAGCAGTCTTCTGCCACACCAATACTGAATCTATGGTAATCACTGATAGACTGCAATGCAGTGGTGTGTATTAGATGCATTATTCCAGAATTAGCCCATATACACTGTCCTTCATTGTGCCTGATCTGTTAGTCATGTGGAGCCACACAGTTGTCAGTTCTGCTAATATAATACTGAGGCTATGGGCTGTTGATCAGGTAGAAATCAAAGAAAGCAGTTCCATAATGATTTATAATGTTCATATGATCAACACGGCCATTCTGACAGACTGTAATTCACTACAAGTAACATAGGAGGCGATATACATTTTATGGTTTATTTTCACCAAGCAAGAAGCAATGGCTCTCCACCAGTAGCAGCATCAGTACTGCTACTGGAAGGGCAAATTTGTGGATGAGTGGCCAGATCCTTGAATTTATCTCTTGCCGTCACAGGGGGGCTATAACAGATGAAGTAGTAATCATGACCATGAGGCATCTGCCGAGCACCGGACCAGAAAAATCTAGTTAATGCTTGTGCCACTTTCCGAGTTTCTTGACTGCTTGTAGTTACAGTAGTCATCCAGTTTATTAATCTGACATGTGCTTGACTACTTTCATGCTTTATAATTCGTGTAATTATTCATTTAACTGCAATTCTGATGGTCAAAAATGGCAAACAAAAATGTCCAAATGTGTCATTTTATTCAAGTTGCATGTTTAGCCAAAATTTCGTTTTTTACTTAATACATTTTAAAATTCAAAACACATTTGAGTAGTCATAGTGGGTGGGCCATTGGCAAAAGTGGGTGGTCCCTGTTGGGCCCACCACTACTGATTGTTACACAGCTAAACTGGATAGTGGGGGCAGCGGAGAGAAACAGAAAAGAAGAAGGCAGAAGGGTTAGATTAGTGAAGATTAAGAATTGTTGTTGATAAATACGTAAAGAATTATTAGTTGCAGCCTTATTATTCCCACATATAACAGTAAGCTAATATAAATATGCAGGTAAGGTTACCTTTTAGCTTGGGCTTGCTTTGTCTACTTTGAGATTCTGGTAAGGAATCACCTCAAACTCAGAGCTGTCCCTTTTCTCCTAGAGGCAAAGATTAAGAAACCCCCAGAGGAAACTCAATTCAAAAATAAGATCTCCTCTTTGTTCAGCTTTTTTTCTCCTAGACATATCCTAGCTCAGTTTAACTCAGCTCAGTTAGCTCAGTTTATGAGATTTTGACCATTTTCTCCCACTACTTAAATTTAGCTTCTGAGAAAGAGCTTCCTCTAATCTCTGATCCTGATTTAAGATCTTAAAATACTCTTTCTTTTCTTTCCCTGCTCTGATCTTTATTTGTCTCAGATCATCAGATCTTCAGAAAACCATAAGATCCAAAAGAAACCTGACTCATATATGAGTGTGTACAACATCTGAGATTGTCTTAAAGTCTAAACTACCAAAGTCTGGCAGTTTTGAGATCCATAAGGTTGTTAAAGAGAAGAAAATGGAGAAAAGCAAAGAACCTCTGTCTTAAGTTGATATCTTCTTTTGCTCTTTATTTCTCCTAAAGGTGGGGGTTTAGAAGAAACAAGCCAGACTTTGATAGTCTCTAAATAAGATGATTTATTTCTGATGAGACAAAGAAAAGGCCTTGAAACTCTGAGCTAAAGCGGCCTAGCTGAGCTCTGTTTGCGGTGAGTGAAATTAAGGGCACTTCTTCCAGTTTTGGGTCAAACTCAAAGGCGTAATTTTGTTTCGGTGTGTTGTTTTCCTTCCTCTTGACTCCAAAACATTGGTTGCCCTTTTCAGTTTTCAGTTTAACACCAGCTCTGTCCTTCTCAATCTCTCTTTATAAGGATGCACACTGCCCCCTAATGGTGGGAAGAGCAACTGCAACCTGAGGACAGCATTTGGGCCTCCCAGAAGTCATGGCCTGTGTGTCCGGTTCTTTTACTGTTCTTCTGACCGCAGTGACCTGTTTGAAGGCCATCGTTTTGAAACATCGCATAAACAGTCACTTGTAAACGTATAAAACATGGATAAATATAGTAAAAAAGTCACCAGCGCCAGAGTCACCATTGACAAAAATGATGCAAGAATTTCGTCAGTATAGTTTGACAGATATGACAGTGTGGCCTGTAAAAAATACTGAGAAAAAGTCAGTAAGTTCCTAAATGTAGCAGCTCCTGGCTGCCTGTCATAAATGAGTGGACAGACAGTGGGGCAGAAGGGCCTACAGGGGACCCTCTGCCAGAAGAATGAGATTCAGCTCAATGCACGCTCTGCATTCTGAGTGGATTCAGACTCAGTTAAGGTTCTGTGCACTGAAACACTGGCTTGTTAGCAGCTGTGACGTCTAAGAACTGTCAAATGTTCAAAAGAAGAGAGAAAAATAAAAGAATAATCTACAGTATATGGATCAAGACTGTTGGAGGTTGACTCACTGTTCTTAAAACACCCAACAGTTACGAATCAGTTCTGAATAATTAACTGTTTCAGAGAGGCAGAATTGTTCACAGTGGTGGTGAATGGAACTAGACGTCAGCTCAGCTCACAGAAAGTTCTTACATGAAATGGTTATGAAGATGCTTCTTGATGCCTGAGACATTGTTTTACCATTTTTTTGAGAAGCTTTTGGCCTAAAACTAAGTCCATTCATGGTGGAGCTCCCAAAGAAAACTGATGTAGTTCAGATTTGCCACAATTTTCCATCAGCATTTCATATAAACACCCAGAGACATGTGTAGGTTCACTGGTGGGTTTGGATAGTAAATAGAAGAAATATATTCACTATAGTGGCCTGGTTCCATTCACATCCACTGTAAATCCATTGTAAACCATTTTGCACCAAACCCACCAAATCTTGAACTCTGGGAAAGTCGGTACATTGTTAATGCATTGGTAATTATTGAAACCAGTGGAGAAATTGCAGAAATGGTGTAAAGTGCAGCAGAAGTGGAGATGTTTTAGTATGTTTAGAATTTGTAGCTGAGTCCTTTGCCAGTTTTTTAACATTAAGACAAACAGAAAAAAGGGGAAGTGCAGCTTCAACCTGAATGTAAACTGAATGTAAGTCACACTTGTATCTGTCCTTAATGAGATTATATTGCAGGATGTTATGTACGATAATAGTTTATGCAAATGACTCTGTAGTGTAAAATGAATGTATGGCAGAGTGATGATAACAAACCCTGAGAAAAAAGAGACAGACAGAGAGCGAGAGAGAGAGAGAGAGAGAGAGAGAGAGGTCCAGTCGACTCAGTGTGAGGCATATAGTTTAGCTAAAACATGAATAAAATAAGACAGAGATAAATAACAAACAAATAGTAATAGTAGTATATTACAATACTACTATTATACTACAATACTACTACCCAACCAGCAAGAACATAATTCAAAATCACACTTCTAATCTTTACATTCTACAAAATTGCTTGATGTATGCATATTACACATGGTTACACAAGGAGCACCTTGGTGACTAACTATGCCTCTTGTTTCTGCATATTTATCTCTTCTTCCTCATCCACGCCCCCTTGCCCCCTCCAAAAAAAATCCCCATGTCTCCTTTACTTTGCCTTAAGTTTTGAGGTGTACTTAGCCTGCAGTAACTTGGTTGATTAGCAAATGTTGATTTAAATTTAGCTTTACAGTTTTACAGAACAGATGAGGACTACTTGAGCACTGATGTACGTCGCTCTGGATAAGAGCGTCAGCTAAATGCCGTAAATTTAAATGTAAATGTTATGCCATCACTACGCAGTCGAGCGACTTTGACCGATATTAAGAAAAGCAAACAGTGATTTCTGGTGAGACTTTTTTTGGCAACACCGTAGTGTGTGTGAGAGACTGCTCCACGCTTGTTGCAGCCTTGGGCTCGCAGGCCGAGCATAGCCTGGGAAATTGGCCGGTTAAAATAGGCTCCTGTTTTGGGCGGCAGGCGCAAGGCTTGGCCCTCTCATTACATCGGATGGAAACTCCGTGCAGACTGTGCTGACTGTGGCGTGTCCCTCTACAGCCTGGCAGGAAATCACTCTCATTTACCCACAAGCCTCGCCGCGCAACACGTCCTGGTATCTGGGCGGCCGTCAGCCCATACACACGGGAACGAGGGCCTGCGACGTGTTGGAACAAATGGGCACGGATATTGGACTGCTGGAATGGATTGAAAGCGACGTGTTAAAATTCATAACGCGGCTTCGTCAATATTGATGAAAGAGGGGCTGCATCATGAGGTCGCCGAGTCCGAGAGCGTAAATACACAGCAAAACAACACCTGTGCCAAGGCAGCGCACACTAACTAGCGGCTTCATGTCTCCAGATTCACTTCACTCTTTTACAGACAATGCTAATATGTGCAAATGAGAACACAATGCAATGTAATGTAACACCTGTAGTTCATTTGTGCTAATGCTAATGCCAGGCCAGGAATTGCTTTTTATTATTGTTATTATTACTATATTTACTGTTTATAGGAGTCGTTTGTCGGCATGTTACTGATGAACATTTACATTACAGTTTCAAATTAGTGTCACTTTATGGACGCAATAATAATTAACATCTGTCGCTTCTTTCACTGTTTATTACTCTTATGTGAAAACACACATATAGATGAACGGTCATGAAGAGGAGCGCGAACAGAGGAGTAATAATCCATTACCTTCAGACCACTATAGCATACTATTGTCATTTTTTTTTACTGACCGTATTAAAATGCAGGAAGGTTTTACACTGGAGTATTATCACACCAGTAAATCACCTTGGCTCCTCAGCAAATGACTAAACATGGAGAGAAAAAAATAAAACAAAACTACCATCTGCTCGTTTGCTAGTTTGTCTGGCATTTCGGTTACAGCAGGAGGGGGGAAAAAGGACATTAGCGGCATAAATGAATAAAAGACACTTCAATTAAAATGACGTTAATAATGTATTTGTTCGTTAAGGAATTCAGAGGCTTAAAAGTGCATAATGGCCTTGTCAGTTACATCCCATGGGGCAGTGTGATTACTCTTTTATAAAAAAATTTAAAAGGAGACACCTGTTATCTCTTTTTCTTTTTTTAATTTCAGAAACTTTTATCAACATAAGTCACTGGACTGAACGTGCTTCATCGTGAGATTAAGCTAATAAACCATTAAGACACTGTTATGACCGTTTTGACCTTTTCTTAGACTTAATGTAGTCAGTCAGCTAAAACATGGTACCTGAGGGCTGCTATGTGGTTTTAATGTAGTCAGTTTGATCCATGTTCATAGATTACAGTCATACAGGGTCAGAAACCACATAAGCAAGTCTGGAGGAGGAGAGGAGTGTGTTGATTACGCATACAGATCACAGCATGCTAAATGGTGGGGTCTAACGATGTCTTCTCTATGTACACCTACAATAATAATTAACTCATTTTCTGTAACCACTTATGCCTTACTAGGGTCGTGGGTAGCCGGAGCCTATCCCAGGGTCTGGGGGTGCGAGGCAGGGACGCACCCTGGGTGGGGCCAGGCCACCGGAGGACACACACACACACACACCATTCGCTCACAACCTCACATCTACGGTTAGTTTAGAATCCCCAGTTCACCTGACGCGCATGTCTTGGGAATGTGGGAGAAACCAGAGACCCCAGAGGAAACCCACACCACCACGAGGAGAACATGCTCCACACACACACAAGGCCGGCACAGGATTCAAACCCCCAGCTCTGGAGGTGAGAGGCAACATTCATAATAATATGTAATAATAATAACTCTTTGCAATAAAAGGCACTACTTGTGAGTCAGTGCGGAATCTTCAGTGCTCTTGAACAGTCAAAGCCGCGAGCAAAGTGTACTTTTTGGGGTTTAAGCACAGGGACTGAGCTTTTTTTTGTGTTTGGCAAGAGCTGCAGTGAAGGCTCTGTTCAGTAGCAGCCCTATTATAATACAGATAAAGCTAACAAGCTAAAACTACCCTGAAGTAATGCCCTCAGGCTGTTTCACACCCACCAGCTACCCTGGCCTGACACACAGATTGTTAGTGACAGATGCTGGAAACATGATTTAAAGAGAAAAAAAAAGCAAGCGATGCTACGGATGGCTACTAACGTGTTCAAGCTAATGGGAACCACAGCACAATTTTATGCTAACTAGCATTAGCTTTCACCTAATTAGGCCTGTTTGTAGTGTTAACATTTTGAATAATCGATTATTAATAATGAGCCTTTCTCCATGAATTTCAGTAATGGTTTGTCTGTTTCTCTTTTTTTCCATTTTTCCCAGCCTGCCAGTCTCTGTCTGTCTGTCTGTCTGTCTGTCTTTCTGTCTGTGGGTTTGTCTTAAAAGCTGTTACTGAGGGAGTTCAGCCAATTCACTCCACGATTATTACAGTCAAAACTCCAGAAAAAGGTACACACACTGCAGATTCATACTGGATTCAAATAACCCCCCTTAATTATTACTTTCCTGATAAAAATAATACACACTGCAGATTCAAACTGGATTCAAATACCACCCCCCCCCCTCAATTATTACTGTCCCTATAAAAATAACACACACTGCTGATTCATACTGGATTAAAATCAATACACAATTATTATGGTCAGACTGCACAAATACCACACACTGCAGATTCATACTGGATTAAAAAAAAAACCTCAATTATTAATGTCCCTATAAAAACTACACACACTGCAGATTCATACTGGAGTAAAATCAAAACACAATTATTACTGTCAGACTGCACAAACTACATACACTGTGGATTCATACTGGATTAGTTTCCCCTCTTCGTATCACTGTCACTGTAAAAAGTATACACACTGAAGATTCAGACTGGATTAAAACCCTTCCACAATAATTACTGTCAGGCTGTAAAAACTACACACACTGCAAATTCATACTGGATTCAAATCACCTCACAATTATTACGGTCAGACTGTAAAAACCACATGTACTGCAGACTCATACTGGATTCAAATCACTTCACAATTATTACTGTCAGACTGTAAAAACCACACATACTTCAGACTCATACTGGATTCAAATCCTGCCACGATTACACTTACTCCGCAATTATTATTTTCCGACTGTAACAACTACACACTGCAGATTCATACTGGATCAAAATCAAGACACAAATATTACTACAAAACACCACACACTTTGGATTCACACTGGATTAAAATTAGTACACTTTTTTAGTACACTTCAGATTTATACTGGATGGATATCACCATACTGTTATTACTGTAAGACTGTTAAAACTACACACACTACAGATTCACACTCAATTAATATCACAGATGTCAGTGCTAATCAGTTAGAATACAGTCTGAGTTAAACCAGTGCAGCTCATTGCTGGGTTTGAAATGTCTGTTTATCTGCAGGCCTGCATCTCTTTCTCATAAACAGCCGCATTAATCTGTGAACACTGCATAAGTTCAGGGAGAATTCCCATTAGTCCCAAAACGGTTTCACCCGGTAATGACTGAACATACATCATTTTCTTGTACATTTATCACCGTGTCCTGACCTCTCTGAGTCTGCTGACACGCCTCGATAAAATCAACACCACGCAGCACAGATGTCCTCATGAGAGCAAGAACATTGTGTTAGCTGGTCTTCAGACGCCCTGCAGACAGGTGCATTAGAATTCCATCCCCTGACCAGGTGACTTTGAAGACTTTGACTTCTAAGGACAAAGGAAAATGAATGAATACACATCTGAACTATTTCATGCTGCAGATTTGGCACATAATAATGGATTTCTGTACATAAGCTACTGTCTTCATAACATCCATTATCATGTATGGATGTTCTGTTAAAAGCGGATGTTCTGTAAATAAGTAACTGTTTGCATCCCACCTTTATGGAGTCATATTTATTTATTATTCATGCAGGATTTTTTATGCCATATCTGCTCTGCTCAGCTCTTTATAATCTACTCACTAACTCTATGGTGCATATGTAGAAGTATCAACTTTAACCATAATTCGCTAAAGAGCTTAATAAACACATACATTAATAAGAGAAATAAACACAAGAAAGAAAAATCTGATCAAGTACTACTCAGACAATAATTTAATGGGGGAGGTGGGTAATGTAGTTTTAGCTGGTGTTTTTCAGTCATTTTAGTCTTGTCTGGAACTGGGAAACAAACTCTAGGAATAATCCCAGGTTATATCAATCTAGTGCCCTAAACTTAAACCATTGAAATAATCTCTGATTATATTCATTCTATTAAATCAAACAGTAGAAATAACCCCAGTGTATATTAATCCCATGCTAGGAAACAAACTGTAGAAATGAGCCCAGGTTATATTAATCTTGTGTTATAAAACAAACCATCAAAATAATCTCTGATTATATTAGTCTCATGTAATAAAACAAGATAAAGAATAATCTCAGGTAATAGTAAACAAACCATAGAAATCATCCCAGGTTATTTTGATGCCAAACTATAAAATAAACTGTACAAAAACCCGGTTATATTAATTCCATGCTATAAAACAAACTGAAGAATAATCTCAGGTAATTTAAATCCAGTGCTAGTAAATGAACCATAGAAATTCCCCCAGGGTATATTAATCCCATACTATAAAACAAACTTTAGAAATAATGCCACATTATATAAATCCTAGAACAACAACCATAAAATCAACCCTAGTCTACGTTAATCCTGTGCTATAAAACAAACCCAAAATTATCCCAGGTTAGATTAATCTGGTGCCTGACAGCTGAGTTGACTGTGAGGGTAAATTGGGATTAAATTAGATATTTGGACATGTTTTGTCCTCATAATGAATCACTCATAAACATAAAAGAGCTGTGGTGTACTGACGTCACTCCACCTCCACTAATCCCATCTGAATGGTGCTTCAGAGACAGCAGGCCTGAAACCTACTGCGGAAAGTAAGAGCGTTTAGGAAAGAGTGAATGGAGGAGCTCTCACTGAAGCGTTAGAGGGTTCATGGGGTTGAGTAGGATGTGGGATGAAAGAGTTTTAGCAGTCGGGTTTGAGGACGCTAAACACAACCTAAGGGGAGAAGCTCAGGAGGAACAGGAGGTGTGGGTGGAGCTATTTTTTATTTCTATTTTTTATTCTGTACAGTAAAGGAATGTGGGGGGCTGGGCATTCATCTACTGTGAAACTTGCAGTAAGGTTCACTCTCTCTCTCTCTATCACTCTCTTTCTCTATCACATACACACACACACACACACACACACACCTCCCCCCCCCATGCTCAAAACAGCGGGTGAGCGTTATGTGCAATATGAATAAATAAAACAAACATGCACTTTTCTCCTCTCTCTCTCTCTCTTTCTTTCTCTCTCTCCCTCTCTTTCTCTCTCTCTTTCTCTCTCTCTCTCTCTCTCTCTCTCTCTCTCTCTCTCTCTTTCTTTCTCTCTCTCTCTCTCTCTCTCTCTCTCTCT
>JBBPCY010000082.1:888924-903667 GCA_037974405.1 Brachyalestes nurse
TTTGTTGGACTGGATTAAAAGATGACAACTTCTCGACTACAGCTGAGATTTGAACAGTATCTGTGTCTGCTGAATCAATACTTATCTATAGTATTGATACCACCGCATATGTGTACATAGTATAGTGTATAGAGTATTTTCTACAAAGTTTTTAGTGGATTTATTTCAACATTATATGTTATATTGTTCTTGTCTCTGTGTGTCTGTGTGATCAGTGCAATAGTGACATAAGCAATTTCCTCTCGGATCAATTAACTTTTCTGATTCTGATTATATCTTATTTTTTGCTTATTATTTGAACAGTGTTACATAAAATGTTATTTGGCTGACAACAATCATATCACCTGAGTTTATTTGTAGACCATGAACCTGAAGAGTTTCACTAGTTGCTGGAGGTGGAAGCTTCATGTTTAGTGTTCCTATGGTCAGACTAGGACATTATGTGTCCACCATATTGTTCTGTGAAGTTTTCCTCATGAAAAAGCAACCCTGGTTGGCTTAAAATTTGGAGTTCAACTTGACATCTAATCAGTTACAGAGTGTGTAACTGATTAAATGTCAGTTGCAGTATGTTCTGCCACTATGATGAGGTAGAATTCAATGTTCTTCTGAGATGTGAGCTATCTGAGCAGGGCCCAGTGAGGCACACAGGGTTAGAACAAACACAGACACAGTTCATGAACACCTTCGGGACTTATTTTTACTTTACAGCTATGAATGAGGTGCTGAAAGTTAGCTTTGGTCACTCTGTTTCCAGGTATTTACCCTTTCCTCCCTCATGGAAAATTCAATTTAAATGTGTGGATGTTGTGGACATAACTGCAAATAGTAATCCCATATGGTTCAGTTTGGAATCACTTTTCAAAGCTTTAGAATGAATAAAATAAAATAATTTCATAGCAAAACAATGAGTACAATGATAATAATGTTAGTTTTCAATAATTAGAAAATGATGAAGCTGTAAAAAAGTGAAGTTGAGAATGATACAGATGATTCTAAAATGGAATGCTGAAGACGAGTTGTGTTACACCAAGAATGAGGTTTAATATACAAAAAGCCTAATTTTTCCTAATTCTTGTTGATCTCAAAATACTGAACGAGTTATCTTTAACTTAGACTAGCAATTAGACTCCAGACTATTAGCAACAGTCTTCGTCCATGCCTTGGAGTGTGTTTGTGGTGTTTGATTGACGCAGCTTCTCACACTTGATTTATTCTGTTTTCCTTCAGCTAGGCAGCAGTCGTGCGTGACTGCATGGGAAGGGTTTGTTTTCATGTCAAACTACAGCTTTTAGTCAGATATGAACTTCTTTGACCTTCCAGCTCAGTATCAAGTAATCCATCTCTCTTGAAGTTTCCATCTCTCTTGACGCTTTTATAAGGAAAAGGTAGACAGAGTTTTTTTGTTGTTGTTGCTTTTTGATTAATAGATTAGTTAGGTATTTTGTTGGTTGGTTTGTTTATTGGCTGATTTGTTAATAGATTAGTTGGTTGGTCAGTTTAATGATTAGTGGATTGGTTGGTTAGTTGATAGATTTTTTTTATTGGTTTGTTGTTTGGTCGGTTGTTTGGTCAGCGGGTTTGTTGTTTGGCAGGTTAGGAAATTTGGTAGTTGGTTGATTGGATGATTGTTTTGTTGGTTGGTTGTTTGGTCAGTTGATTGGTTGGTGGGTTGGGTGGGTTGTTGGTTGACTGATTAATTGATTGTTTGTTTGGTTTGGTAATTGGTTGGTTGATTTTTTTTGTTTTGTTTTTTTCTTTGGTGTGGTACAAGAGAGGCTGGTGGTTGACAAGATACATTTTTGTGTAAAAGTAGCTAGTGAATGCAGATTGCATAATTTTTTTAGGGCGGTGTTTTGATACGTATGTCCTCAACTGAAGGACTAGCTCTCATAACCATGGGTCAATGTGTTAATAACTTTTAAACATAAAATTGAATCTAATGATTGCATAAAGTGGGAGGTCAAACACAGAAACCCTGCAAATGTTCACTCTCAGTCCATTGCTATCTATTTGTTTAATTTCAGCTTTACTGTTGTTCAGTGAAAAAGGAGCAGAAAAAGGCACAGGACACTGTTCTGGAGAGACGTGTCTTTAATTCCAACCCTTATCGCTGACCGTCTTATCAGCAGACTTTTCAAAGGCGCATCAAAGATGGCAGAAAGCTTTTGTAATGTTGGAAAATGAGTTTCTCACTCAGTTCTCCACGTAGTGCTGCCTTTTCATTATTCAGAATGGAGGCCCATAAACTGCTGCATGTCTACTGCTGAGATGACAGGCTGTGGATCTCTCTCACCTACTTTAATTAGATGAGACAGGTTGAAAGAGCATGCCTGGGATAATGCAGGCAGGCGAGGAAGATATCCTAATGGCACATTTCTTTAAGGTAAGCCAGCAGGTGATGCTTCTGAAAGTAGAAGTGACAATTACTGTTCTGGTAGATTAGACCACTTTCCTCAAGGTTCTGGATGTGTTTTCTATAAATACCGGGTGTATATATTTGAAAACAATTTTAATTGGATGGTTGGCTGGCTGATTGGATTGTTGGCTGATTAGCTGGTTTCTTTATTCTGTTGGTTGGTTGGCTTCTTGTTTTTTGGGGTTGTTGGTAATTTTTTTGTTGAGTAATTGGTTGGTTGATTGGTTACTTGACTGATTGACCGTTGACTTTTTTGTTTGGTTGGTCAGTAGGTCGGTCAACTGGTCTGTTGGTTGGTTAGTCAGCTGGTTGGTTACTTTATTTTTTAGCCAGCTGGTTGGTCAGTTGTTTTGGTCAGTTGGTTGGATGTTTGGTTGGTCATTTAGTTGCTCAGTGGATTGAATGCTTGGTTGCTTGGTCGTTTTGTTTGGTTGGTCAGCTGGCTGGTCAGTTGTTTGTATGGTTGTCTGGTTAGTTGGCTGGTTGGTCAGTTGGTTGGTTGGTGAGGTTTTTGGTTAGATTTACTGGTGTAACTGGTTTGTTGGAGAAGGCCTGGTTGGTTAATCAGTTGATTAAAATATGCATGTCAGTGAACAACTACATATGTGCCATAACCGAATGTTACAATTTGTGTGTGTGTGTATATTTGTGTGCATGTGTCTGTGTATGTGTGATCTGTAAATACATTTATTGCAGGTTTAGTGTCTTTGCTTGTGTGTGGGTGGATGGGGTGCGGGATTGAGTAAATGTGTGTCACTCTGGGGTCTATTAGAGAAAGAGCTGCATTTGTAAATGCTTATGTGAAAAACCTATAAAGCTGAACTATTTGCGGGCGTCGCACTCAGCACTCAACAACCTGCCTGACCTCAGCCTCGCATCGTTTGCAAATGAGTCGCTTTCATCTGCCAAACACCAATGTAATATCATCACATAAAACCAGTGCTGATTTACACGCGGTTGGTTTTTCCGTCATGTGTCTGGAAGAAGCTTATTTAAGGTGGCACAGTAAAGAGTGCCGGGAAACATTCATCTGAGGTCATCAGAGATAAGAGAGAGTGTGTTCACCGCATGGATTTACCCACCATTCCCAGCTCTCAGGGGTCTACACATACTCTGTCTTTTTACATTTGCTTTAAAGTTAAAAAGACAGAGAGAGTCAGAGCGAGATGAAAGCTCCCTCTGTAAGTAGGTGTAGGTAGCTGCGTTAGATATCTTGTTCGGCATGTACCCCCTTCTTCCTACTGTGCACTTAAAAGCGGAAAAAAATAAAAGACAAACGGGCAGAGGGAGAGAAAGAGTGATAGCAGATTCCGGGCATTTATAGACTTTGTGACTCTGAAATCCCTCTGAAAGCCTTTGCGAGTGACAAGCAACTCTTTCTCTCTCTGTAATGGCCTATGCCGAGGGACTGTTACTATGGGAACACGGCACAAAAAGACACCAGCACGGCTAAAAGTGTCTCTTTCTGAAGAATCACAGGACCTGCTGAAGCTCGGTGTGGAGCTGCGAGTGTGTGAGTCAGAGACGGCAGAAACGGGGCTTGGTTTAGCTCTGGGATGGAAGGATAAATAGATGGATGGAGGAGGTTAAAGATGAGAAACGCTCAGGAATTCCTTAATGCATCCATTTCCTCTGGGATCCTTCACGGTGTTGGCCTCTTCTGTCGTCTGCTCCTTCCGCTGGATGATAGTATGTCGTTATCTATCAGCACCTCAACAGAAACCAAAGCTAAACCAGCTCCCAACCAAAAAACATGCCTGTACACTCACGGCTCTCGAAGGACTCCCAGCCCTATTACAATACCTGTAAAGATACGGGCAAACACCCCAAATCATGTCAAATTTAAATGAATTTATCTAATAATATTTAACAATAACTAACAAAATCAACAAAATGAATAGAAAATAATCACTGTAACGTTCAGAGTACCAAAATACCACCCACTTTCTCAGTAATAGCTAATTATGGTGAAATCTGGCATGCTATTTAAAAGAATACTGTATTTTAAACATCCACTGTGCTCCCCAGGTGATCGACCAAGACATGCTTGGAGTTCAAATATGCTTCTTCAGTTTAGAACCGGAGCTAGAGTCTAACGTTACTAACACCAGATGTCAATAATTACACAAACTTTTTCTTTAAACACATCTACAAAACTTCTCTCAGCTCATTAAAGTAGAGCAGACTTGTGGAGGTGGTTAAGGACATGGTATGACTTAAGGCTCATTTATACTCACACTTTAAATACGGATACAGTTGTAGATGTAGCCTTTTGTGCGTACTTCATTTTATGCATGTTTTTGTCATAATTATTTTCAGTTTTTAGCAATTTTACCCCCACTCCTCCTTACAACTCCCAAAATAATAAAATGCAAATATACAGAGTACAATAATGATTTATCTATTGTTCATGCAAACAAAACATATAGATACAGTAAGAAATAAAAAATAAATGATTAAAAAAACAATAATACAAAAGCATTTCTATTCACTATAGACAACAGATATTCATTATATTCCATAGCAATATTGTTACATTGCTATTTAGTGTTGCTGGCTCACAAGTATCAGTGAATGTGTTACAAATTGGTTGATTGAAACAGTTCGAGTGTTGACCAGAATATGGAATTCCAGAGTTTTCTAGTAACATCCTTATTTTTGAGGGTCAGACTGACAGAACTCTGTTTTAGTTATAATGTCATTTGGTCTCTGTGTATCTTTCCAACTTAAGACAATAACATGTTTAGCTTGTAATAAGCAAAATCAATTAATTTGTATTGCCTTTGCAATAAAATTAGTAGGGCATATATGTAGTAAACAAACTAATGGTACACTTCCCTCATTTAATTCAGAAATCACTTTAAGTATTCTAAATATTTGAAGTGCCCTACACTTCCACATGCAATGTTGAAATTGCTGTTACTCCAAATAGGTGAAATTTGAAAGAGTAATCTTTTCATCTAAGATCGTGTGAGTTTCATGTCAAATTGATATTGTGTTTTTGAGAAACAGCTTGGATTTCTGCTTTTTAAGAGTTTTAATGTTTGATGAGTAAAGGTACGAATGTATTGGAAGTTCTATGTCACTCTGCAATATCTAGCCATTCTGGGGGAGGGGGCTGCACAAAGTTGAGCAACCCAATAAAAAGCTTTAAGTTCTGTAGTCTACAGCCTCTCAATCATATGGAAGTTACAACAAAGGCACAATTGAGGGGCCTTTTTAATCCATGTAAACCTTGTAAAGGTTTTTGTGAATGTAGAAAAGAAGGAGGCTGTAAGTGAAAAAGGAATGATTTAAAAAGGTATAGAAGTGTAGGCAGAGTTGACATCTCGATAATGTTTATGCGACCAATCATGGAGGAAGGCATTGTACCCCACCTGTCAAGAGAGTCCATTATTTTCTGCAATAGCGGGGTGGAGTTGATGAGGACAATATCTTTTATTCTAAGAGTTATCTTAATTCCCAGGTAATCCAGAGAATTCACCAAATGTTTGTTTAAGTGCTTGGGCAGAGGTTTGTATGAAACAGTAAAAAATTATCTGCAAAAAAAAATACACGAATCTGAATTACCGTGGATAGAAGTTCAATGGACAACTCTCACATGTACCTCCTCTAAGGTTTTGAGACTTGATTATTATTATTACTTCTGCTGTAGTATCAGTATGTAATAGCTTGATCTGTTTGAGATAACCTTCACCAAATCCAAATCTTTTAAGTGTTTCAAACAAACAGTGTCATGTGTGGTTCCCCTCAGTTACGCCTCTAATGTAGCCCCTCCCCTGAGTACTAGGTCATAGCCCTGAGCATGTAGTAGGTATGTGTGTGTGTGACGTCAGGTGTCTAGTCAGCTCAGAGTCACACCTGAGCTGAGCGATCTGATTAGCTGGGTTGCTAGGTACCTGATGACAAGTCCACCTGTCTTATGTTTAGTTTAACTGAGTTGAATTACTGGTGTTATTGTCTGCGTTGGGTGATTGGCTGTGGAGGATGTGTGTGTGTGTGTTTATAAGCCTGTCGATCCTAGGATTCTGTGTGTGGTCACCAAGTGCCTATCTGCTCAAGCTTTGAAGCTTGGGTATTAAGGCTGGGAACTGAAGCATTGGACTCGTGCTCTCCACCAAGTGCTGGATGCGTGTGAGTAAACAAAGGAATTCTCAATGGTGTTACAGTCAATGCAACGAAGGGAAATGTTCCCCAGGAACTATATGCTTCCCACCAGCCTGCTATGAGGAGCAAAGTCCTTCACCTGCCTACGAAAATGTAGTGAGACTCTCCAGCCCTGATCTCCGTTCAGAGAAGTGACCGTGTGTCTCACCTTGTCTCTCCCTTTGAGCCCTGATACAGGGTTCCCAGCCTCTCAGCCCAAATAATCTTACAGTTTGAGACAAAGTTTAGTTTGTGCTTTCAGTTTATTGGTTTTGTGATTTTTGTGTTTGAAAGATGAAACTTGAGTGAACTTTGTTCATTAAAGAAACCTAATTTAAGTTGGAGTCTTGCTTGTGTGTCACACTACCAGCTGTGATGGATGACCCTGCATAACAGCATGGACACCGTGGCCATACCCCTTTCTTCTGGGGGAGGAGCCTCTCCAGCAGCAGATCGCGAGTCACCAGTCCCAGCTTGCAAAGATGCACTGGTGAAAAACCCAATAAAAGCTTTGCTACCAGAAAGGTATGGGGGGGACCCAACCGCATGTAGGAACTTCCTACTAATGTGTGATCTGTATTTTGTTGAGTATCCAGCCATGACGGATGTGCAGAAAGTTTCCTTTATGACTCAACGATTGACGGGTTGAGCTTTAGATTGGGATACAGCTGTATTGACTGGAAACAATGCACAAATGCATGACTACACTGCATTTAGGACCAAGGTTCAGACTGAGTTTGACTACCTGGATCATTGTAAGACTAGTAATTCCCGTTTATTAAATCTGAAACAAGGAAACTAATCTGCAGTGGACTACTCCATAAAATTTCAGATCCTGGCCACTGAGTGTGGGTGGAACGAGCCTGCTCTGACAGCAGTATTTCGGAAGGGGTTGAATTCGGACATACAGTTAGAGTTGGCCTGCAGAGATGAAGGTTGTTCCTTAGATTAACTTATCCATCTAGCTATCAAGCTCGATCAGCATCGCCGATCCAAAGCCTCAACGTCACAGCAAAGAGTAAACGAAGCTTCAGGCAAGATTCAACACCCATCAGAGGAACGGGCTGAAGAACCTATGGACCTGGACCAGAGCAAACTAACTCCTGAAGAGAAACAATGGAGAAGACAAGAAGGCTTCTGTTTGTATTGTAGCTCCAGGTCAGGTCTTCTCTTCTGACGCTCTCTTTAGCTTCCTTTCCGAGTTCTCAATATATGATCAAAGTTAGGATGACTTGTAATAATCTTGCTGTGTATGTTTCTGCTTTGATAGATTCTGGATCGGCGGGCAACTTCGTGTCCAGGGCCATGGTCTCCTCCTTTTACATCCCGATAGAGAAATCACCAGGCGTTATGCCAGTGAGGGCCATGGACGGACAACTGTTAGTAGGGAGATCCGTTAGCTGGACCACCATCCCAGTAGGATTAGAGATCAAACCAAATCATATCAAGAAACAAGTTTTACATTTTGGAACACCCTGAGCCCCTTATGGTGTTGGGGTTACCTTGGCTTAAAGTCCATAATCCCATGATTGATTGGACCGAGGGGTGTATTAGACAATGGGCCCCCACATGTGAATCTCATAAAAAGATAGTGGAACTCAGAACTACATCTGTAGAGAGTCCGTTAGCCAATAGTCCAGTTCACATACCAAGACAATACCAAGATTTAATTGAAGTCTTTAGCACCCCCAGGTCTTTCTCCATATCAATCCTGGGATTGTGCCATTGATCTCCTGCCGGGGAAACAACCACCTCAGTCCAGAGTCTATTCTCATTCCGAGGTGGCGACTATAACAATGGAGGACTATTTGTCAGGGATACATTCTCCTGCGTCGGCCAGCTTTTGTTTTCATAGAGAAGCAGGATGGAGGATTAAGACCATGCATAGACTACCATGGGCTCAATGGGCTCAAGTACGCCCATCCTCTTCCCCTCATTCCGCAAGCCATCGAGCGGTGAGCATTTTCACATAGCTTGACCTACGGAGTGCATACAACCTTGTGTGTATTCGAGCTGGTGACGAATGGAAGACGGCATTTAGTACGTCGTCTGGCCATTACCAGGACTCCGTAATGCCTTTCGCTTAGCTAATGCTCCTTCATGCTTCCAGGCGTTTATAAATGATGTCCTGAGGCCATTCTTACAGAAATTTGAAATAGTGTATCTAGATGACGTTCTTATCTATTCCAAAGATTTATCAGAACACGTGACACACGTTCATAAGGTCCTTCATCACCTCTTACAACATGAGCTGTATGTGAAAGCTGAGAAATGTGAGTTCCATGTATCGGAACTCTCATTTCTTGGATATCAGATAACTCTAGGGAAGGTTGCGATGGACGACCAGAAAACCAAAGCAGTGACCAAGTGGCCCGAGCCCACGAGTGTGAAAGAACTGCAGAAGTTCTTAGGGTTTGCGAATTTCTATCGCCGGTTCATTAAGGGCTATAGTACTGTTATAGTGCCACTCACTAGTCGACTTAAGGGAGAGCCAAAACAGCTACACAACACCTGCAGTCAGTGCTGCATTTGAGTAAAGTCAGTATTCACAACAGCCCCAGTGTTAAGGTTACCAGACCCCACCAAGCCATTTGTAGTGGAGGCTGATGCTTCCAAGGTAGGTCTGGGTGTAGTTCTGTCACAGTACTATGCCTCTCCCTCCAAATTACTATGCCTCTCCCTCCTTGCGCCTACTTCCATGAACGCCAACCATGAACTGCTGATGGTCAAAGCTGCACTAGAGGAGTGGCGTCATTGGTTAGAAGGTGCTCATTTCCCCTTTACCGTGTACACTGACCACTGAAATCTTGAATATATCTGGCAGGCTAAGCGGCTATGCCCTAGGCAGGTTCGGTGGGCTCTTTTTCAGTCAATTTGATTTTCAGATCATGTATCAACCTGGGTCTCGTAATGTTAAAGCAGACGCCTTATCTAGGTGTTTCTCTGCTCCAGAAGTACAACAGTCTACAGAACCTATTCCTACAGCACTTATTGTGGCTCCCATTACTTTACCCTATAGAACCATATACCATATAGAAATAAACCATATAGAAACTGAATAATTGAATTCTCAAGGTTCAGTACCGCAAGCCTGTCCAGTGGGCAAGCTGTTCGTACCTGAGACTTTAAGAGAAAAGGTGATAAGCTGGGCGCATAAGACGCCAGCTACGGGACACCCAGGGGTCCACCGAACAGTTGAAGTCCTGCGCCGTAAGTACTGGTGGCCCTCATTACAGGTCGAGGTGGAAAGGGCTGTAAAACCCTGTTCCACCTGTGCTGTGTCCAAGACCTCCCATCAGCTGCCTGCTGGGAAATGAATGCCCCTACTGGTGCCGCAAAGACCGTGGTCTCACATTGCAGTTGACTTTGTAATGGATCTTCTGGTTTTAGTGGTCGTGGACCAGTTTTCTAAGGTCCCCAGTTTGTGTCCAGAGTTTGGACCGCATTTGTTAAGAAGCTGGGGACCACTGTCAGTCTGACTTGAGGATACCATCCTGAGTCTAACGGTCAGGCTGAACGGTTGGTACAGGAGTTGGGTCGTTTGCTCCGGGCTTACTGCCATGGGAGGCAACACAACTCTGCTACCGGCCTAACGCCCTTTGAGTGTGTGCTAGGGCGTCAACCCCCCGCTCTGCCCCTGGGATACGGAACCTTCAGAGGTCCCTGAGGTGGATGGTTGGTTCCGCAGGGCTAAGCAGTTGTGGGAAAGGGCACGTACATACATCAGCAGAGCAGATGGCTGATTTAAAATATTCACAGATCGGCGCAGGAGGGAGGCGCCGGTCTTCCAGGCTGGGGATAGTCTGGCTCTCCACTCGGGATCTGAAAGTACATTTACCCTCACTTAAACTATCACCCAGGTTTATAGGTCCTTTTGTTATCATAGAACAAGTGAATATTGTTTCGTATAAACTGCAGTTACCTCCTCACATGCATATTCACCCTGTGTTTCATGTATCTCTCCATAGGTCAGCAGTAAGGGGCAAGTTGGATGAAGGGGAACTGCAACCCACACTCCCCGCAGGTATCAAGGTAGCGGGGCCCTGGCCTATAGTCAATAGACTTTTGGATTCTCGAAGACGATGAGACGGCCTCCAGTACCTAGTGGACTGGGAGGGGAACGGCCCAGAGGAGAGGTCTTGGATACTGGCAGGGGAAGTATTAAGTCAGGATCTCATTGAGTTTCACAGAAATCCTTGGCGACCTAGGTTGGTAGGACCATCGTGTCGCTATGGTCGTCCGCGTTCGGCTTCGGGTATGGTCAGGATTCCCCCTCACCCCTCCCTGGAAGCCGGTTCTAGTAAGGGGGTACTGCCATGTCTGGTTCCCCTCGGTTACGCCTCCAATGTAGCCCACCCACTGAGTACTAGGTCATAGCCCTGGGCAAGTAGTAGGGGTGTGTGTGTCGTCAGGTGCCTAGTCAGCTCAGTCACACCTGAGCTGAATGATCTGATTGGCTGGGTTGCTAGGTACCTGTTGTTAATTAGCACAGGCATGTCCACCCGTCTTATGTTTAGTTTAACTGAGTTAAATTACTGGTGTTATTGTCTGCGCTGAGTGATTGGCTGTGGAGGATGTGTGTGTGTGTGTGTGTGTGTGTGTGTGTGTGTGTGTGTGTTTATAAGCCTGTCGATCCTAGGATTCTGTGCATGGTCACCAAGCTCCTATCTGCTGAAGCTTTGAAGCTCGGGTATTGAGACTGGGAACTGAAGCATTGGACTCATGCTCTCCAAGTGCTGGGTGCGTGTGAGTAAACAAAGGAATTCACAATTGTGTTAGTCAGTGCAACAAAGGGAAAGGTTCCCCAGAAACTATATGCTTTCCACCAGCCTGCTACGAGGAGCAAAGTCCTTCACCTGCCTACGAAAACGTAGCGAGACTCTCCAGCCCTGATCTCCGTTCAGAGAAGTGACTGTGTGCTTCACCTTGTCTCTCCCTTTGTGTGTGTGTTTGTCGCAGGCGTGAGTGAAGCTATCCACACAGAAAACATCTACAGAGAGTGAGAGCAAGAGTGGACTGTAGGTTATCATGTGAGACTTCTTTGAGCACTGATGCATGGTTCCCAGCCTCTCAGCCCAAAGAATTTTAGTTTGAGACAAAGTTAAGTTTGTGCTTTCAGTTTATTGGTTTTGTGATTTTGTTTGAAAGACGAAGTTCGAGTGAACTTTGTTCATTTAAGAGACCTCATTTATTTAAGTTGGAGTCCTGCTCATGTGTCTGCACTCACACTACCAGTCGTGACAGACAGGTTCATTCAAATGTTTTTTTTTCTGCATGTAATGACAGGATTATATGGTCCTTGGAATTTTGATTTTTGTAAAGAATATTTAGAATGCATGTTGTACAATACTGGTCTACCGTGCAGAAATTGCTTTTTGTTCATTCTTTATCTTTCTCGGACAGATTTGGAAATTGGAGATCATCTAGGACCTCCATTTGTTTATTTATTTAATATTTGATTCTTGTGGGGGTTTTTTTTTACAAATAAGAATGTTGACCCTTAAACGTTTTGTATTTCAACTAGATTTGGCAGCGGTCAACAACTGCCTCCACAGTACAGTTAAAGTCTTAACCAATTATAAATCAACTATCAAAGGTTGACAACAATACAAATCGACATTGGGCACATATATACTTATTAGTTTACCTGTGTAGATATTATTGTACCATGTGTCGTTCTGACGGATCTAAATATTGATTATTTTGCTAAAATGAAATAGACATGTGAACTGATATTATAAACCGCCTAGCCAGTTAGGTAAAGCATGAAGAGAAAAACACTTTTGTGTATGTTTACAGAAAGCTGACAGATTAAATGGAGCAGTAGCACTGGAAATCATGGCGGCAGTGGCACCAACAGTTCAAGCAAAACGCAATAAAAAATTGTGGTTTGGGAGATGTATATAGTGACCATTTTTGTCATATGTGAACACACCACAGCATGATATTCTCCTCTGCATTTAACTCAGCAGACAGATAGGATCACAGTGCCCAGGGACAGTACCTTGCTCAAGGGTGCCACTAGCAGTCTTGGGTTTCAAACCCACGACTTTCTGATCACAGGGCGAACGCCCCTAACCGCTAGGCCACCAGCTGCCTGATGCGGATATAGTCTGTTTTTTTTTTTTTTCAGTTTTTTGTTCTTGGTGTTGTACTTGAAATGTGCTTAACCCTACCTTAATTTACCCCTGAAAATACACCAACCCTCTTCATTTGAATTAAGTGGCTGTTAAATTGTGACATTAAGACATTTTCCTATGTGAGAATATGGGTCCTACATGGGTCAAAATTATGGTAATTTTAAGGGGTAAGATTAAGCCGTTTGGTTTCATAGTGATGAACACTGTTTTGTTTCACCGTGTCTGTAATGCAGTGTTACTGTGTATATGGCTGAAATGACAGTAAAACTACTTGATTTGATTTTCCTATTGTATTCCTATTATTCCTATTATTTATTTAGGAAGTACAGTAGATTGCAGTGTTTCTGCTGTAAATGTAATTCTTCAATTCTTTATGGTACACCTGCACACACTTGGCATGCAATTTCTCCCTAAAGCAAAAGAACGGCTATTTTGTGCTCTTTTGTGCCATTTTGTGCCAGCAGTGTTATTATCGTCTCTGCAGATCTCTTCAGTGGGTTCAGTGTTAATTACAGACTGCTCTTGTCATGCTATGCATTTTGTCAGGCAGCTCTTGACCCTTGACTTCTAAAGGAACACAGCTAAGAAAACAAGGGCATTAGTGTGTTATCAGGCTCTTCTTCCCTTTTCATCATTGGTCATTTTCTGACCACAGGGCTGCTGTTTGGGTGCTTGACCATTCTCAGCACAGCAGTAACAACGACCTGGTAGTGTGTATGGTGCTGGTTCGAACGTATCAGACACAGTGTCAATATCACTCTGAGGTGGAGATTGGACCACCAACCAAAAAGATTCAGTATAGAAACTGACACTTGATGAAAGTACAGAGAGTGGTTAGGACACACTGTGCATCAACAAATGAGCTACAGTCTCTAACTGTGCACCATTAAGGAGGGGCTAATAGGGAGGTGTTTCCAATAAACTGGCGGTGGTATAATATATAGTATTTATACTTTTTGTAACTTGATACTGAAAAACTCTCCATTTAATGCTCAAAATATTTTTTTCTTCTCACTAATGTACAGTTTTACAAATTTAAAATATATTGTGTTTAAAAACCTGGGCTGGGCTGTATTTTTTATTGTGCAGTCTAGGGAGGACTCGAAGCTCATGCAAAGGGAACTTTTATTTGAAAATATAAACGTTAACTGAGTTTGCCAAATAACAAATGAAAGGTAGCAAACAGACACAAGCTATCAGGGCTAAGTTCAAACAGGAACAACAAGGTGTCACAACTGACCACTGGAAACTAGAATAGAGACACAGAGAGACTTACATAGTCAAGGTGTGGGTGAGTGGGGCGTGGCTGAGGAGTGTGGCTGGAATTCCGGTGTCCATGATCGAGGCATGGTGGGGGTGTGGCTGAGCTCATGACACAATGGGAAAAACAGTGGGAGGAAGAGGCAACATAGAACGGGATGTTACAAGTTCTGTCATGTCTGTCACTGGACACGGACGCTGGCATGGACGTGACAACTTCACTGGAGTTAACAGAATGTTAAAGAATGTTTTTAGTTGTCCTACCTTATTAGAAAGTCATATTTAAAACATTAAAGCAGCCCAGGTATGAACATTTAAACTGAATGTAGTTATGCAGTGTAGAACCTGCACTTTCCATAGACCTATGCTTGATTCAGAAAGAATTCCTATGAAACTTCAGCCCTGGTGATAACCGAGACTTCTGAAGGTTAACTCCAGGTCTGAAGCACTTTTATAGTCACCATTTGGTGCTGGAGGACCACCTGTTTTAGAGCCGTAGTTGTAATAACACAGTGAAACAAAAGACCCCTACTGTCGCTGTGCCATTAGCAATCAGTGCAAAAGATAAGCAATCAGAGAAATAGAGAGGGTCTGGTCTGATAGTCGGGCCTCTCCACTGAATGATCAGTCTGATTGCAGGAAAAAAACAAAGCACGTGTCAAGGAAGACCTAGAGGCCTGTGCTGGAAAATGCTGAGGGCCTGTGCTGGAAAAAGCCTGGTATTATTATTATTGTTTGTCGATGCCTGCTAAGGTCAATCCAGTGTGTTCTTGTGTAT
>JBBPCY010000082.1:917402-930826 GCA_037974405.1 Brachyalestes nurse
CCCACACCCCGGCAGCACACCAGCCAGGACCCATGCCCCCCAGGCCCAGCCGGAACCCCAGCCCGGAAGTAGAGCGCACCCAGGACCCCAAACCCCCCCCGGACCTATCCCGGAGCAGTATGACCGCCTGGCAGTATTCTTGCCCCCACTCAGGAGAGTGGGGGGACATGAGCTTCATGACACACAGCTCAATTGTTTTCTGCTTACATTTGTGCCACTTCAACCTGGTAATCTGAACACAGCTCAGAATTGTGATGGTGTTTTCATTACGGGGTACTTCATGTGGATCCTAATCATCAGGTCCATCAAGGCTCGAGGTGTTTTTCTTCCCTCTGGAGACTGAAGAGAGTCCACCCCCGTCAGTACGCACAATGTTCTACACAGGGACTATAGAGAGCATTCTCTGTAGCTGCATCATGGCTTGGTATGGAAATTGTTCCGTTTTGGATTGCAAGATCTTAAAGAGGACTGTAAGGAGAGATGAGAAGATCATCAGGGTGAGAAGATCATCACCTGTCATGGACATTTAATTTACATGCTGCATCCTCAAAGCCACCTGCATTGTGGATGACCTCACACACTCCCTTTTCCCTCCTCCTGTTTGGCAAAAGGTTCTGTAGCACAGGCTCCCACTGCCAGAATGTGAAACAGTTTTTTTTTCCCCAGGCAATCAGACTCCTCAATCAGAACTGAATCATAAACTGTACCCCCACAAACACACATCACTGAACTTCTTCCTTCTACCAATACAATGTGTATATACACTGAACTGTACTACTTTAAACAATATTTACACCCCAACTGCCACTGTAAATACCTTTTGTTTATTATATATTGCAAAGTCTCTGTTCTGATGCTGAATTGTTATTTATTGCTCTATCTCTTTTGCTTTATTTAAACTTTGTGTATTTTGTCCAGTCTGCATGGAGGTATGTTGTTTAATTTCACCGTGTATATGGCTGAAATGACAATACACGTACTTGAGCGTTTGAACAACACATGATAACAGTAGGCAACGAATAGCAAAGAATCATTAAAACATTCCAATGGTTCTTTAAGTTATCATGGTTCTATATATATATATTCAGCCTAGCTGGTTGCAGAAATGTTTAATTTATTCTTTGAAGGCCTAATCCAAGCACTGTTTTTTTCTCTTCTCTGCTTTCTTTGCTTGTCGTGATCATCCCTCCATTTCAGAAAAAAAGGCCGAACGGCCCCACGCGGCTCTGACCTCGACCAGAGAAAAACTCTGAAGACGTCCGGCCAATTTAAAAGCCCTCTTGCCGGAGGACTATTATGCACTAGCCTGGTTGTGGCCTTTCATTTTAAAAGATGTAGCTTCTTTAGATTTGCCTCGGAGTGACAGAGACTAAATGCCTCCGCTCAGAAAGAAGGGATGAGGGAAAGAAAGAGGGAGAAGCAGGGATTTTTGCTGTAGGGAGTGGGTTGTCAGATTAGCAGGATGTTGCCTACAGATTATTTTGCTGCTACACCACTGCTTAGCAGCCTGCGGGTGGCCAAGACAGAGAGAGAGAGAGAGAGAAAGAGAGAGAGAGAGGCAGACAGACAGACAGACAGAGAGAATAAATATTTGTGTGTATATGTCCATGTTTACTTCTCGTGCTATATTTGGGCATTACTGTATTTCTGATTAAATGGATCTTGATGGATTATTCTCTGTGGTAGCCTCTATTAGTTCTATAGCTCCATACTAAATCCTTGCTAACATCACTTAGCCTGGATGAACTGGACTTACAAGCTGCTGTCTTCTACAGCCATGCCTAGCCCCACGCATTAAGCTCAAAACCACCTTCTAAAATTAGACCCCCATCAGAGCTCACCCTCACTGCCTTACACTCATTCTGACAGTGACTTTTCCATCCTGTATGTGTCCAGCCTCTAATTCTAGGCAATCTGTTATGGGGCAGGGACCACTACAGGCTCCACAATGCGATATTCTATACAGGGTATGCATATGGTGTGGTGGGGAAGAGTGAAACCGGGAATAAAACAAAAGATTATGTACTTAAATTAAAGGCAGTTGCTCTTGACAGTGATCCTTACAACTTTCCACAGCGAACCATTTGACCATGGAATCAGCTTTCTGAATATTTATAGTATGCCTTCAGGCATCGAAAAAATGTAAATGTCAGGAAAGCCTCATACTTGGTTTCCCCTACTAAAGAAAGTCATGCTACTACACTGCTTTTTTGGGCTTTTTGGAGTGCCTCCATAATTTTAATCCGTTTAGTGCAAAATGCCCTCAATCTTTTCAAACTATAGAAGCCTTATTGGACAGCTCGACATACTTGGAGGAGAACACTAACTTCTAATTCTCTTAGCTAACAGGCAAGCTTCATGCTCATTGATGAGGGGAGAGGGAGGAACACTCAGGAACACTCAACCCACTCAGGGAGAGTTAGGGAAGCTATGCTCTCTTGGATTCCCAGCCATGCATGCGTTTCACTTGATAACATTATAATTCTAGAGGAGTCAGAGCTTATTTTTGGATTTAGATTCAGGGTTTTGTCTAATTTAACTGATTTCCTTATTTTTTCAGTATACGATCGGCTCATGGTGCTATGATGTGGCAGCTTTGCAAAGCAATCAGCTGATCCACTTCACCTCTTGACTTTTCTAACAGTTTGGGTGAGTTTCAGAAATGAATCAAAGCCGATGGTAATTTACTTTGAATCACTCACTGAAGCCGCTATGTGTTAATAATATTTTCTTTCTGAATAAAATGGCTTTCATTGAACTAGGACATAAGTTAACAAAAGGTTTGATGATCTAATCTAATGAGTTATGGAAACTTCAGAAAGTATTAGTTTTAGTTTCTATTCAATAGAATCATGTTTGTATTTAAACGTGCTTTGTTAAAGCAAGGTTAAACATCAATGTTTTCCAGTCAAATGCTGTTCTTAAAGGAATATAGTACTTCAGCACAGTACCATGTTCCGACTTTGGCACAAATGTTCACGTTATGGCTGCATATATTCTGTTTTAATGGCTAAAACTGGCACGTACAAGCAGCTGATCCTAAATTAGAAAAGAAGAACATCCTGCTGTGTAACGAATTAAATCCTGAACAAACAGTTAGTAAGAATTGAGGGTGTGATGTGTGTGTGTGTGTGTGTGTATGCAGGGGCTAAACTTTACCACTGTAGAGCAGTGCAGGTCTGAGCAGAAAGTGTGTAAAAGGATTTTGAAGCCCACGTGATGTGTGTGATTAGCTCACGTGTGGTGGAAGCTTCCAGAGGAGCCACCAGTGCTCATGCAGCCTGGTACTGAAGTGTCTGAACACATTACACAAATACTGTTCAGCAGTTCAACATGAGGGGCACATACACTCTGTATATGTGTGTTCGCATGTGTATGTGTGTGTGTGTGTGTGTGTGTGAGTGTGCCTACCGTAAGCAGGAACATCGTCTGCTGGCATGGATGGAGCATTGCTGTCTCCACGGAAACTGTCTCCTGGACACTAAGCGGCCAGGTGAGCACACACAGATGAAAACAAAGATACACACATAAGTGACACAAAGTAAGTAAATGCAATTGTAACATAAAACAAGACAATAAATCAGAACCCCCAACAGGCTGGTATAAATGGGCTAGAATAAGCCCTCCCTCTCTCTCTCTCTCCGTCTCACTCTCTCGGAACAAAGTCTCAAAAGGTTTAACTTCATCCACATTGTTCACTTGCTGTAAACAAACAACTACAAGCTGATTGTTTCGGACCCCTGTTGACCAACAGACAACAGCACTACCAACAGTTTGTAAGAACAATAAGGCTTGGCTAGATGGGGCTGAATTATATCTAGCCCAGTGGTTCCCAAACTTTCTCTGCGATCCCCCTCCTCTAGATAGGAACATTAATGAGCCCCACCCCCAATGGCTGGGAAAATTAACCAGTTCCCAGTCAGAAAAAAACCTAAAAGAGGATCATCTCAAGTCTCACACCTGAACTTGCCGCTGATGAAGAGTCAGCCTCTGCTGGAGGCTTGGCTGGGTGCACAAACTCGTCCATGTTTTTACTAGCAGTGCCCGAGTGGAGCGTAGGCTGTCCCATCGGTGTGCAACTCCTCCTCATATGCAAAAATAAATTCTATAAAAAATAGAATATAAAAAAGTAGAATGGACATAGATGCTAATTTTATGTAGAGCGGCTCTAGGTGTATTAAAATTACATTATCATACATATTATATAGAGTAGACCCCCAAAATTCATGGGGGTTACATTCCAAGAGTACCCGCAAATTTGGGGAAAAAAAAATGCCACAGGGTTAGTGTGAACCCTAAATATGCCCCCAAATATGCTCCCAAAACACTTTAATTTCATTTTATTCTCAGCTTAATACATATGTACTGTACAGTGTGCACTGAACTGCTGTCTCCCGCAGTGCTAGAATGTAAAATACAGATGTTACCCTTGTATATACTGTACTGTAATTCATGCATGAACATATTCTTTGCTACAAGCAGGGTACATACAGTCAAATTTAATTTAATTTACAGTAATACAAATACAGGGCTTTAAGAACAAAACAAAAAACACGAGAACACTGAGATAGCTACACGTGGAAAACTGTTATAATGGGAGAGTGTTGGACTTCATCTGCCAGAGATGCATCCCAGGGCAGCTGACAATAAACGGTTGCTTTGTGTAAACAGTTAATTTTATATGGAAATGTAGCTGAACTGACATTAATATTTGTTACAAAATTAGTAAGTTATATTTTTCTTAATAAATTGGCACTAAAATGCATGAAAAATTACATATTGCCAAAAATAAAATAAAGAGTCCGCTAATGACTGAGGTCGTAAACTCTGAACCACGACTTTGCGGGGGAACACTGTATATACTAATGCTACATTATACTATATACATTACACAGCATATACTACATGCAATACCATATATATACACAATATAGATTATCTGTTGTATTATAATACTTATATTACAGTTATGGTTATGTGCAGCAGCGGTACCTGGAGATTTGAGTCTTCTAATGGCTTGTAACAGGACATGTTTTTGAATATTGTGTTCTGCTCAAGCAGTAGTTGATAAACAAGGTGTAACTGTTGTGTTAGATCGCTATAGCTTTAAAAATCCACATTTAAACACTGAAATATGACCATTAACCAGAGAACGTGTTTCATTACTTTAGCTAGGAAGCATTGATGGGTGTTATTAGCTGTTGGTTATTGATGGGTTATCTCTCCTATCCAATATCATGACTTGCCATCACTGATGGCTACACTTGTCACCCACAGCCCCCCCGGGACCCCTACCTGACCCCTCATATATTGTCTGACACCAAACATGCCGAAGCTGATTGACTACATTTTGAGTAATGGGGACACTTGATAAATTTAATCTGTTGATTCGTCGGACTTTTCATTGTTAACGCCTCAAAACATCTGTACTGCCTGAAGGCGTCATCGTATCCAGTGTGAACGTGTAAAAATGTGTTTTCCATCACTGTGTAACATTAGCGGGCATTTAGAAGGATTATGGAGACACGAGGGGAAAAAATAAATAATGAAATATATTCACTCTGCTCTTCCTGATGGGCTCGAGCTGAGGCGTTGGCTCATTGCCCTAATGCTTTTCAACATTTTTGGGATGTCATCATTCAGTCACTATACACACACACACACACACACACACACACAGGGGTTGGGAATGGTGGGCCAAACCCTTGTAATCATCTGCTTCATAAACAGCTTCCTTTTCATTAGCCACAATGAAAACAAACTGTTTTGGACGCGCACACACTTTTGCGCAGCCGAGGATGGGCAGATTAGAGAGGGGGAAGTAGTAAATGAGCTTGACAGAAAGGAGAGAAAGAGAAAAAGAAGTCCATAAAAATGGTTTATTTCCATGCTGTTTTATTTTTTCCGACATTTGAAGTGGCTCCTCCGCTTGCAGGCGGAGGGTAATTCTCTCTAATTGGAGCTAATTGGCTGGATTGGTCACATTTATAATTAGTCAGAGTGCCGCTCTGGAATATGTCCTAAGGAGCACTCTTCATAAATATCATAAAAAGTGTCATTAAACAACCTCCCAGCATTACGCATATAAGGCATCCATTGGTATGATGAAAAATTAATAAAACGGAGGGGAGCACCATCCCAATACTTATCAGAAGTGCCATTCAGTTTTTTAAAAGGCAAAGCGCCGCCTTGTGTACTGAATGCACATTTGTTCATGTTTTAAACAATATTAGACCAACAAATGTGTTAAATGATCCTAACATGATTTATATTTGATATTTTACTTAATATTACAATATTGAAGAAATGTTATATAAACAGAGCTCTTTTCAAATGGAACCATATCACCCCCCCTCCCCCCACTTCCTATAGTGTGTTATAGTCTGTCAGAATGACTGTTTAGCTCAGATGAATATTATAAAGTGTTACAGAACACTTTTAAAATGGGACAGTAGAAGCCATATCATCCCTTATGCTTCCGGTCGTGTACAGCAATCTGTGAGAGTGACCATGTGATTTATGTGAACATTATAAAACATTACAGATGCTATTAAAATTAGACAATAGAGGCAATCACTCCTTACACTTCCTGTAGGGTATTACAGTCTGTCAAAATGACCATGTGACTTATATGTCCATTATAAAACATGCTATTAAAATGAGACAATAGAAGTAATATCCCCACTACACTAGAGGACTTTACAGTCCGTCAGCATGAACATGTGGATCATATGAAAAGTAAAGAGCATTATGGAGCTGTTTTGTAATGAAACAATAGAAGTAATGTCGCCTCCTGCACTTCCTGTTGGCTATTACAGTCTGTCAGAATGACTCCGTGACTCGTTTGAGTAGAAGGCATTATGGAGCTGTTTTTAGGACAATGACACAGTAAATAACTGAGACTGCTGACTAATCACTGCCCTGCAAAACAATTTCTTTGTGCTGACCAGAATTTATCTGTACTTTCAATCTCCCTGCCAGTCACTGGTGCATTGTTTGCTGGATGCAAAGATGAGAATTGTCCTTCCCGGATGGCCCTCAGTTCATCAAAGCACTTTAAATGCTGATTCATTTACATCATTAAGACGTTAATAAACTCGTCACATAAGTATTCCGTCATTCCCGGGAAATTTCTCCCAACTGTGTGTCTCACATACAAATGCAATGCACTTAGGAACATCTCTCTCTCTCTCTCTCTCTTTCTCTCTCTCTCACACACACACACACACACATATGCATCCTCTTTTGGAGACTCAGACGCCCAAACACTTTCCTTTTCTCACACATATCTCCATCTGCAGCTTTGTTGATGCTCCTTCTTGATGTTTCCTTCTTAGTTGACGTTGTCCATCTGCTCAGATCATTCAAGTTCTGCAGCTCACACAAATACACACACACACACACACACACACACACACATTAAACCGCTTTACACTTACAGATGTGAACTGTATGTCAGTAAATGTGATGAACAGTGTTGTGCACGAACACGTTAATTGAACACGTTCCTAATTTTCGTGAACGCTGAACTGAACGAGTCGGTTTACAAATTATGAACTTGGACGTCAGTGACGTTCACTCTCGCGAGACTGAACGCAGTTCATGTTTTACGTTTGCTGATTACTGGTTAGCATGGTCGGACGCCACTGCAGAAGACAGTTGAGTCTGTTTTTTGAAGAAATCGGTGTAGATTTAGAGGGGAAACTACACATTTTGTTCACTTTTAGTTTTGTTCTTTTCTGAGCACTTTAAATGATGTTGTCTGAATGTTGCATTTCAAGCAGACACGGTTTGTGTACATTTTGTGTTAATATTGTCTAAATAATATTTCCATATACAGTATATGCGGGTACCTCATTTTTTAAAAACTTTCAGCATATGATGCGTTGCTTAAGTGGTAAGATCTTTTCTCAACCTCAAAATGGGGTTTTTAAGGTAACTTATGTCTGTGATTGTTTAGTGACAGATATAATGACAGATAGAAGAAGAAGACTGAATGGGATTCAGATCGGACGTAGTACTGAAAATGTAAAAAAAAAAAAACTAACGAACGAAGGTGATATAAAAAAAACCCCCAAAAAACTAATGTACGAACGTGAACTAGTTCATTTTTGAGCTGTGAACTGAGCTGTTCAAAATGTAAAAAATAACTATGAATGTGAACTAGTTCATTTTTATTTGAATGAACTGAACTTTGAACTCTCTCTCTTCCGTCTCTCTCTCTCTCTTTGCCCCTCTCTTTCCCTCTCTCAGTCTTTCACCCCTCTCCCTCTTTTTTGAGGGGCCATCAGCTTTTTAAAATCACAAAACTCTGTTGCAATCTATAGACAGTCATTCATATTAATGTTGTGATGATATTGTGATAATATAAAAATAAAGATTCACATTTAGTTTGGGTCTGTTGATCAGTTTGGCAAAATGCATTATGTCGATATATCGTTAGAGTAAAGTTAGAGTAAAGTTCCTAATGTATTCTCAAAACCATGTAGTCCATATATCTGGATCTTGATGTAGAAAACAGCTTCTTTTGATTTGTCATCATGATTTCCATTAGCCAGTAAATGTATTTGGCTAGTAAAACTCTGCAAGATTGGTCATTCAAAATTGGACATGATGTTGAAATTATTTCCCCGAAGTACCGAACGCTGAAGTGAATAAAACCATGTGTCAACGTGCTCCTCCGGTGTTCTGTGTGGATAAGAGACGCTGTTTTGTCTGATGTCTGAAACCCGATGCTAAAAATGTACACCGCATCGCTGCTGTTTAACCACTCTGCAGTTCAGTCATAGATGCTTTTCAACTTCAACAGCCCCCGTGTGTGAGACACATACACTTACTGGACCCATATTCTACATTTTCCCCCGCGGCCCACTTATGATGGTTTTATGTACCAAAAACAGTCATAATTCATTTTTACACTGCCATTTTTCCATCCTTAGAATTAATCAAGCTGTTTTGTTGCAATGCCTTTAATACTGATATGGAAATAAGCTCTGTTCTGACTGGCTGCCTTGTATTAGGCCTTACTCAAAAAGCCGCCAAGGGTGACACACTGCTTTGAATGGATGGGGCTAAACTTGTGTAGGATGAAGAAGTGGATCAGCCACAACATTAACCCTTCAGCGTGTAGCATCACATGGTTGTGCCACTTGACTACTTTTCATTAAAGTGTATCATCACACCGGTGTGTTTTGGAACTCGAATAAGCTCTAAATGCTGAAGTAACAGGTTGCACGTTACTGGAGTATGCAGGTTAATGGAGATTCAGGATTACAGCTGATATTCCTCCATTATTACACTTAGAGCTTTATATTTATACATTTCTTTACACTTGTCAGGCAATCCATAACTAAATCCCACTAAACTCAGGCTCCATCCAAACAGCCAATGGACCAACTGACAGAATGGAGCACTCTGCAGGACACTCAAGAGCACAACGTACGCAAATAAGTAATTCAGAATCGCTTCGCTGTAAAAGAAAAAAAATTGCAGTTATTAAGCAATTTGACATGAGTCTAAGCAACACTGAGAAATTACACGGCCAAGCTATTGTTTTTACTACATGCCTTTATAAACCGTCTTTATGTAGTATTTATATATTAATTCAGAGCTACTATGGCACTGTAACTATAGCAGCCACAGCTTGCGCTATTGTACAACAAACATAATCATCCTGTTGAACCAGTCAACGTCAAATGAGTGACACCAGCATTAAGGTGAACATTGTCTCACTGACAAGGACATTGTCTCACTGACAAGGAGATTGGGTGAAGTGAATAACAATGATTATCTCATTACATTGGCACCAGTGAGAGATATTGGACAGCAAGTGAACAGTCAGTTTGGGAAGGTGATGTTGGAAGCAGGAAAAACGAGGGAAAAAAAAAACGAGTGAGCGTAAAGATCTAAGAAACTTTGACAAAAGCTAAACTGTGATAGATGACTGGGTCAGAGTTCCAAAGCGGCAGTGTTCCTGGTATATAGTGGTCGGTACCTACCAAAAGAAGGCCGACCAGCATCAGGGTCATTGGGGCTCAAGGCCCGTTGATGTGTATGGGGAGCGATGGCTGGTCTTATCCCATAATCATCATAAGTGGACTCAAAAAATAAAAAATGAAATGCAGGACATGGGTTTTTAATGTTGTGCTGTTCCAGGTTTTCAGGGAGCAAATGGACCATAATAGCCATTTGAAAGATCTGAAAAGAGTGACCAAGATTTAATTTTCCCTCATCCCTGAAGATTTCAGTCCAAACCTGACAGTTCCACATTTTAGCCCAGCCTGCTTTTGGAAGAATAAGGGGCAACCAATCAGAACAGAGACCATTTACTTAAAGGTACAGTAACATGAACTGACATTTTGACAGATGTAAAAATGAATTGTGATAGATTTTTGCTACATAAAACCACATGGACATTGTGAGGGGACATCAAGGAATAGATGTAGAACAATGTGGGATATGGGCCCTTTTAGAGACATTCTCCCGTTCCTCACACAGACGAGAAGATTCCACTACCGTGGCTCAAGTTTCTCCAGGCGATGTTGTCGTCTGGAGATGAAGGCTGAAGGGAGCAGGTGATATGGAGTGTGTTTGGAGGATTGCAAAGCACCAAACGCATTATCGATCGAACCTGCCCTAAGCCTCAGCCTCTAATGTATTGAATTTATCACTCACTCTCTCTCTCTCTCTCTCTCTCTCTCTCTCTCATCACACACACACACACATACACACACACGGTCAATGTGTGCCCTAGTCTGACTGTCTAAGAACTTTTCCTGTCTGAACACACTGATGGATGAACGAGTCCAAGAAGACGACGAAACAGACGGGCTGAACACAACATCAGAAATCAGGAAATGAAAAGATAACCCGGCGACAGCTTGAAAAATCTGTCACCACCTCAGCTTTGGCTCATGCTTTGCAAACACAAGGGGAATTTCATATCTCTCTGGGCCAGCTTTTACAAAAAGTGAACTAAAATGACCAAAATGTGTTTTGTTATTTCCCAGAAAATCCCAGAAACCTAGGAGATCTATTAAAAATGCTGTGCTAGTTAACATTGATTTTGAATCAAGATGATCAAGAGGGGAAAGATCTAAGTGACTTTGAAAGAGGATTCATTATTGGGTCATGGAGCTCACTCACAAAGACTGCTCACTTGGCCGGTGTTTTGACAGAAACAGAGACTAAAGAGATCAAATCTGTGGGAAAGGTGTCAGTTAACATGGCTGGAGATTGTGATAGAAAGCACACATTCAGTGAGTGGGACTGAGTCCTACATAAGTCCTACACAGAATGAGATAATATAATAGTCCCTCTTATAACAGAGACCAGTGACCATCTGAGAAGTCAGTGGTGTGAAAACCAAAGATGCTGGTCAACAAAGATGTGGAAAACTGTTATATGGTTAGATGAGGTGTCCTTCACCATATGCTCCACAAGTGGGAAAGTGCATGTGCAGCAAACACTGAGAAAACAGTACATGCCTGAATGTTCAACCCCTATAATGAGGAATTTCTTTTATGCCATGAGGGGCATTTGGCTGCCATGGTTGGGGTCCACTTGTACCATTAGAGAGGTCCTTGCTTCAAACTGATCACCTTCATCCTATGATGAAAGATTTCTGCCCTGACAAGAAAGACAAGGGTCTCTATCTCCATGGGCTTGAGGGATCAATGGATGTTCTGATAAGTGTGTAAAATGGTGTAAATCATATTGTCTGGTCACCAGATATTAGTCCAGTTGAACACTTATAGGACAGGGCTTTCCACCGCCATCATCAAAACAGCAACTGAAGAAATATCTTTTGGAAGAATGGTGCTCCATCTCTCCACTACAGCTCCACATACCAGAAGCTCTGCCAAGAAGCTTAATTGCCCAGCAGCTCACTAAGACAATCCCCAATGTACCAAGCTTTTGGCATCGGTTGCAGTTACAAAACTGGCACATGAGCTGAAACACACAGTTAATGGTCTCTGCACTTGGTGAAATGCAAAGTGCTGACCTTCCTCATATATCTAGTACTGTGAAGAAGAGGTCCTTAGAGATTCAAATAAAGTGTAAAACAAGAAGGCAAGAATCTTTAAAGCTGGACCATGTCAATTCTCCTTCAAACGTCACATAAAATTATGCCCAAGATAAACCCAAGATAATAATCCAATAAATTAGAGACATTTTAGCTTCTGGCATATTAATCAATTTTTCATCCCAATGTTCCTCCACTCACTGGCCAATTTATTAGAAACAAATACCTTGTGCTTCCACTCACTGGCCCCTTTATTAGAAACACCAACCTTGTGCTTCTACGCACTGGCCACTTTATTAGAAACACCAACCTTGTGCTTCTACGCACTGGCCACTTTATTAGAAACACATACCTTATGCTTCTAACCACTGGCCACTTTAATAAAAATGAGTACCTTGTATTTACACTTTCTGGCCACTTTATTAGAAACACCTACCTTGTGCTTCTCCTCACTGGCCACTTTATCAGAAACACCTACCTTTTGCTTACACTCTCTTGCCACTTTACTGGTATCTTTTTACTAAAATATCCATTCAAAACTGACTCTGTGGCCAGAAACTGATCAATAACACAGGCTGTACATCAACAAGCAAACTACAGTCTCTACAGTACACCAGACACGTGGAGCTACAACGAGGGGTTTCTCATAAAGTGGCCTCTGAGTGCAGGAACATTTTAACAGGAAGCCGAAAAATATGCAAACAAATAAAAAGCCAAAGTGAGCGCATCAATCAGCCATGATGTGACCGGGTTAAGCACCATCTCGTGGGTCATTATGGCAATATGAGCGCAGGGCAGATGGGAAATGCTAAACATTTCATTAAGACGTTAGCACTTTTCCACTCCGACTAGCGGCCTAAAGAGCCAATACATCAAAACATAACGTGCTGGCAGGAAAAAAAAACAGGCATGTGAAGTTAACGAGAAAACTAATTATAACGGTGCTGAATCTCGGCTCCAGGGGCTTTACCTATAATGGTCATAATCTAAGCTGTTTAATCTGCTACCGAAAAAATAGGCAGTTAAGAGGCATTAATCATGGAGGATGGCTCAAGGCTGTGTGAGATGCGTCCTGTAATACAACAGGAATTCAAAGACTTCGAATTTAAGCGTTATAATGATGGTGTTTATGGAAATTATGATTTTGTCAATGATAGAATGGGGAGTTGTACAAATGCTAATGACCACAGAAAGACTTCTATAAATCATGTACACTCTAATACCCTTTAGAGGGGGAAACATATACTGATTAGGTAAACATACACACACACACACACACACACCTGACACACAAGTTTGTTATGTATGTATATATATATATATATATATATATATGTGTGTGTGTGTGTGTGTGTGTGTGTGTGTGTGTGTGTATACACAACATGTACACAAGCACACA
>JBBPCY010000082.1:943006-960810 GCA_037974405.1 Brachyalestes nurse
AACCAGTTGATGAGGGGGGAGTACTTGGGGGTAAGAAACAAAGAAAGGTGATCTGATTGCCCCAGATGGGGCTTCAGCCATGTTTGTGTATACGTGGTCTAAAGTTTTGTTTCCTCTGGTATGACTGTTTTAAAAGAATGGTAAAGAATGTTTTGATGAAATTTGGGGAGCACTGTCTTTAAGTGATTAAAATCCCCCACAACAATAAATGCAGCCTCCGGGTGGTCAGTCTGTTGTTTACTGATGGCCGCATAAAGTTCATTCATAGCAAGCTTGGCATCAGCATTGGGAGGAAGCAGTTATAATGGTGGATGTAAACTCTCACAGCAGATAAAATGGTCTACACTTAACCATGAGAAACTCCAGGTTAGCTGAGCAGTGTCTCCTCAGGTTATCAGAGTTCGTGCACCAAGCTTTGTTAACCTAAATGCACAATCCCCCGCCTCTGGTCTTACTGGAGTCATCCGCCGATCTGTCTGCCCGGAAAGTGTGGTGCTCAGCTAGAGCAATAGTATTGTCCGCTATTCCACTGTTTAGCCATGTTTCGGTGAAAATCATGACATTGCAGTTCCAGAGTTTCTTGTTGTGGTTAATTCGCTGAGAGACGCTGAGCCTCGCGATGTGTGCGCGCCGCCATATTGGTCTATAATCTTTTTATATCTTTTATACTTTATATCAGTGTCACATGACATTCCTAAACATCAGTTGTCAAGGCTACTTAAGTCAATTTAATGTCGTTTCACCTAAACATGTTTTGACAACTGGCGCTTGTAGGAATAAACCTTTATACATTTTTATGTACGTTTATTTCAGGTGTACGTAGCCTTATTAATGCTGTCCTTCAGTTAAGGGTCAGCATTCATTCACAGGTTTATTTAATTGAGAACATATACATTATTTTTTAAATATTTCAATATTCAAAAGCGGCCCCACAGTGGTGCATGGGGTAACACTGTGCCTCACTTCTCCAGGGATGGGGGTTTGAATCCAGGTCCTGGTCTTGTGTGTGTGTGTGTGTGTGTGGAGCTTGCATGTTCTCCTCATGGTGGCATGGGTTTTCTTCCGGGGTCTCCGGGTTTCTCCCACAGTCCAAAGACATGCATGTCAGGTGAATGGGGATTCTAAATTACCCATTGGTGTGAGTGAACTGTGTGTGTGTGTGTGCCCTGCAGTGGGCTGGCGCCCCACCCACGGTGAGTCCCAGCCTCATGCCAGGATAGGCTCTGGGTACCCACAACCCTAATAAGGATTAAGCAGTTATATAAATGAATGAATGAATTTTCAAAAGCATTTTCTATTAGCTATATTGGTTTGAACAGTTACTAATTCACATACCATCAGTATGTGCTTATATGTACCTATAATCCTAACATATTGTTACATTACATTATACCTCTATTTATCCCTCAGAGTTCAGTTGGCTTTTTTGCTGTGGCTTTAAGAGTGATACATGTAAATGACCTCTGTTCTGATGTTCTTTTATTACGCACAATAAGTCATCACAGGTTGAAAACCTTTCCTATGGTGTTCTCTACACTTTAAAAAGATTCTTCACACTTACCCATGTAGTTCATTTTTATCTACTGAAAGGTTCTTTAATGGAGGTGACACTTAAGGGGTAAACATTCTCCTACTAAAGCTGTTTTTAACAAGGTTGAACAAGTTTTATAGAACTTTTTAAAGAATTCCATGTCTTAAAATGTAGAGCCAAAATTGAGTGAGACACAGTTTCTCACTGGTTAAACTGGGTTCTCAAACCTAACGGCAACTACTATAAAAGAGCCCATTCGTAAGCAGAGCATGGCTGCCATGGCTCCAGCCTCTTTGGAAGGGAATGTATTAATTTAGGTCCTGGTAAATCCCATCTCTTGTTCATGCCCACCGCAAAATAATTTGTCCATCCAATTGTGAGGCATTCCCATACAATTATAAGATTCGACACAGCCAAGGTTTCCAACCCAGTCCTCGAAGACCACCCGCTGGACCACATTTTTTGCCCTGGTCCATCTCCCAGCACTCTTCTAAATCAGCATTTTCTGGGTAATCAGCATTCGGCAGCCTTGTTTACCTGCCTCTGGGGGGCTGAGTGGCTGGACTACAGCTGAAATGTGAAGTGGCCGATGGTCCTTCAAGACCAGACTGGGAATTTCTGCTCTATCAAATCGTGTAAGTGAGTGGTTCTCAGTCCCACTTTTGAGGACCCCATACACTACTCAATCTACTCTCTCTTTAGTTTTCTCTCAGTGAGGTGTGTCAAGTAGGGGAGACAGGGTGTTCATTTCCAAGTCAGGAGGAGGCACTATCCCAAAATGTTTTAGTTTGATTCATTAATTTCTTTTTTTAATTTTCAGCGTTATCCAGATAAAAAAAAAATGGGTGGGTTGGCACATGTACCCATAAACACTCACATGACATTTTTGTATTTTAAATATAAACAGAATTATATTTTAATGAGAAATATAAATAAATATAAGAATGGCCCAAGAATTATATTGTTAGTAAAATATATGGTGATTTACAGTGGCTTAATATGTTAGTATATATACAATGGGTTAATATATGTCAGTATATTTACTATGTATTAATTCCATTTCCATTTAATTCCAGTTACACCTCGGGGTAATTTAGCATCTTCTGCCCACACTGAGGACTGTGAGAGGAAACCGGATCTCCAAGGTCATATTTTTAGTGAGTAGAATGTGTCATTGGCTTGTAGTGAGCGATTAGCCGAAAATTATGCTCTCCATTGATTCCCACTTTGTAATTCTCTCATTCTGTTCCATTTGTGTGACAAAAACGGAATTTATAAATGTAACAACTTTTTGATGCAGCAGAAGCCATATCACCCCCTAGTCTTCCTGTAGTGTATTGCAATCTGTCAAAATGACTCTGTGTATCATACGAACATTTCAAAGAATTACAGCATTTTCGGTTGTATTTTAGCATATTTAATGCCACGGAAATCTACTCAACTTTAGCAAGCAGTCATTGCACCCCTATCCTTGCCTGTCCAGAGATCTGGAATATATTACATCAGTTATAAAAGCACAGAACCACAGCCACAGCAAATGTGGCTCTAATATCCACATACTTAGCCCCCGTTCACTGGAGCTGTCCAACGACCTTGCAGCAGAAAACTCCCTTTTCCTCAATGGAAATGCTCTGTGGTGGCAGCCCGGTGAATTTATAATCAATCTACAGCCTTAAGGGGAGTTTTTCACGCTCTGCTCTCCGATTCCACCCACACTTTCCCCTCTCTCTCTCTCTCTCTCTCTGACTTCACCTCTACTGTTACACACACCTTTCTTGGCTTCCTGAGAAAGATAGTGAACCATGAACCCCTGTCAGTTTAAACCTGTAATGGATCAGTAGTTTAACTGCTCTTTAGACCCACTGCTGGAGTGAAACATACCTTTCCAGCAAGGAAAGGCAGTGAGGATGCATTCATGCAGGCAGACACATACACCTTTTATACTTTTCTAGGACAAAGAGTCATACAGATGTCCTATTTGTGTTATATACTGTATATGTAAGCATCTATATGTAATAATAATGTGTTGTTTCTGTATTATATCATGTTACTGCTTTCTGGGCTAGAACATAATGAGCTCTCATAGATGAAACAACTTACTCAGTTATCTCATAATAACTGCACATGTCAAGGTCTGAGATTTATTCAACCTGAGGAACATTGACACTGGTCAGATATTTAGGGTCAGATGACCAGTTCGAAAAATCTGTGCTACCAGTCAGCAATGGTGAGTACCAGCATTTGTCTGAGGAGGTACAAACCAACAAATGTGGCTGTGGAGGATATTTTGGCACCTAAACATTGCTACAGACCAAACTCACCCCTTAATGGCAACAGCAGTGGCAGTGGCCTCTTTCAGTAGGATGTTGCAACCTGCCAAACTGCAAATATTGTTCAGGAATGGTTTGAGGAACATGACAAAAGACACTTTTCCACAGGTATAAAAGAACTGTGCTGTATCTAAACCATACTGCGATGGCACACTTTGATTTTCCAGTGTATCTCAGCCCAGTAACAGTGTTTCTGGCATGTTGGCAGCACAATTGTCTCCCCACAGTTTATGGCCGGCCATCGTCCCAAAAACCGCGTCCATGGAGTCAAACCAGCAGAAAGTTTTTCAGAGCCACATTTGTTTGTGTGATCTTTTATTATTTGACCTTTAATTTTTTTCGTTTCATTCTTTAGCCATGCGTTGAAAACCTAACCCAGCTAACTTCAGCCCAAACTGATAGTATTGCTTGTACTTAACTTCTCAGTTGTTCATTTGTATTTCCATTATTGTTGGTTTTTACACGGACAGTAAAAAAAGACCTCTTTCCAAGCCCACATATGTTAGAAGAAGGTTATTCTAATAAATAGTATTAGAATATATTAGAATATATATATATATATATTAGAATACTCAAACCCTATGGTAGAGTGGTTAGGGCGTTGGGCTGGAGCCTAAGTATTATTTCTGGCTCAAACCCAAATAAAAATGGACATTTTGGGGGCAGCTGGTTAGGGAGTTGCACCTGCAATCAGAAGGCCATGGGTTTGAATCCCTGGCACCACTGAGGAACCCTTGAGCAAGGTACCGTCCCCACAATCTGCTTTCCGGACGCTGTGTTCCTGGTTGCTCACTGCTTCACTTGGTAAATGGAAAGAGAATTTCATGTTGTCCACACTGTGTGCTGTGGTGTGCTCATGACGAAATGGTCACTTTACATTTAATAACCTACTTTGCAAGTGCAGATTTATGCACTGGAATGAAAAAGAATGACACTGCAGAAAAATTCACTCTAGATTAGCACTTTTACAAAAATTAAAAATGGATCTCAGCCTTCTAGGGCAGACCAGAATGTTTCCTGCTTATACTAACACCAACAAGGAGATCTCACAAAATGTACAGTAAGAAATATTTGACAGATGCTGGCCATATGTCTTACCCTTTACGTTATCATACACTTGTGCCTACACATCTAGGCCCAGTTTTCTGAGGCAAAGATTACAATCTGCACTCAACACAGCTGAACACATCCAAGGTGCTGTTCCAGTCCAGCCCAAGGGACCTCTCAGAAGGGGAAGGTTCAAATTCACCCTCCAGGAGGTAATGAATGGAAGATGGAATCTCTCCGGGCTTAAAGGTCAAATTGGAATAAACGACTAGCTGAGAGCTTATTCAACCTGGACCATGGGAAACTAACAACTGTCTCATTAGCTCTTATACAAAACACTCTAACATTGTCCCAGTGCTCGTGCCCCCACTGAGCGCGGAAGAAAAATAATTACAGCAGCTTTAAAACATTACACACTTCCAGAGGTTTTAAAGTGTCTCTTTTAGCTGGGAAGCAAAGGGCTAGCATGCTGAGTCCTGTAAATGTTTATAGACGTAAAAGCTTAACCCTCCAGGGGCTTATTTTGGCATGGCCAGGATTTTAATGGACTGGATGGCGCTGATACAGGTTTATTAGCGTTTCAGTAGAGCTAAAGGCGAAAAGGATGCAACATAATGGTTCCAGTGGTGATTAGAGGAGGCTGGTCCCCAACTGCGAATATTAGATTTGGGTCCTTCCACAACTATTACCTCATAGAAGATGAAACTAATTCTGAACTCACGCATAAGCAATGAGATTCTTTAAGGGCACATTTTGGTGTTAGTATGGCTAACAAAGAGAACCAGTAATTCATACCATATGTTTAGGATATGAATGCTAACTGCAAGGATCTGAGTGAGGCAAAATATCCTAATTTTGAAAAAAGATCTGAAAATAGCTAAGAAACTCTTAACTGTCCTGCTGTTCTGAATGAATAGCTAGAGTTCTTCTCTGACACATGCCAACACCACAATGTAAATCAAAGGGCCCAATTTCTACATTATTCACTTGTTTTAATGTTTCTTAGAGGCCCAGTTATGATTTTCATTTTCATTTTAATCTGAATTGAAACACGCCTTATGGTTTCAGTGTAGCAGGGTGGAGCCAAATTACAGCAGGCTGAAAAGCTAGACATATGTAAATATATAGTTTTTTTGCGACATCACAGAAACTGAATTCAAAACATGCCATTATTGCAGATGTATATATGTACACAGCAGAGACTGGGAAGTGAATGTTATGTTTTCAAATTTGATTCAAAAAAGGGAAGTTCACATAATACTTTAATAAGAATTCTAGGTGTCAGTTTTGCTTGACTTTCAAAAGTTGTAAATTTTTTCTTATTCCACCCTGGCTGGCCCCTTATTTGTCTATTTCCAGAAGAAAGAATGACTGGTGGGCTTACCAGTGGAGCTGTTTTTTATCTTCAGGGTGTTTCCAGTGCTTGGCCCCCTTAGCTGCTGCTGCTCGACCCTGTAATGTCTCCGTCACATTTAAGTAGTCAGTGGCCTACAGAGACCCAAGTCCAATCACTCCTGAGGGAGCGCATACTGCCATGTGGAATTTATCTCTCTTCATTTGCCCTGAACCCAGCACCATTATTTAACCCTACAGAGGTCAAATGCTTAACATCCATCCACAGAGAGCGAGTGAGAGAGAGAGAGAAAGAGAGAGAGAGAGAGAGATGGATGGTGAACAAAAGGAAGCAGAGCTGCTGATCATTGAACTGATGTATAGCTTTGTGCCTTTAGAGATGCCACATGCCTTAGCCCTTTGCATCGTGGGAATTGTAGTGTTGTAGTGTAACTCAAGCATGAGTGAGTTGAGCCAAAGTCATCATCGAAGGAGCTGTCAGTTCACTGGTCAATTGACTGGAATAGATCGGAGCACTCAACATGCCAGTTATAGTACAGGAAGCCAAGCCCTTTACCAAAAACAAAAACATTATTCCCACACTAAATATGCTTGTTGTAATTTTTTTCATGAAATTTTTCGCTCTCTCAAAATGAGTCACCATCTTTAAACTCACAGAGATGATCAAAGACGGACTAACAATATTTTTTATGTAACTTTAAATACATCTATTTTCCAGTGGTGGACTGAGACTGTCGGAGTTAAACCCTTAGGGCCATAAACGTTAAAACACAGTAAAAAATTTCAAAAACACATCTCCATTATAATCCCTGTTTAAACATGATAATACTGAATAAAAAAATATATATATATGTATTAATATATATACATAATATTATATATGTATATGTATAAAATTATATATTATGTATATGTATAATTATATATTATATATATGTATATAATTAAACCCTCTATAGGTTTAAATATAATTCATTCTCCTCTTTTTTTACCCCCAATTGTTGTGCTGCTGTTGTGTTGTATGTTGCACCTACTAGTGTACTTAATGTATATGGTTTGGATGACAATAAAGCTCTACTTGACTTGACTGATGTACTTAGATTTTGTTTTTAGTTTTCTCCTACTTTATGTGCCACTTTCCATTCTCAAAAGAAACTAAACTAAACTAAAGAAACTAAACTGCAAAAAAAGTGTGTAACAGAAAGAAAAATGCTAAATGTTAAAGTTCTGCAGCCCTGGATATTGCTTTAAAAAAGTACTCAGCATTTCAGCCTGAACTATCTGCCAGTTGTTCAATTCACATGCATAGAGCTGCAGCCTTCACTCTCTTCTCAAAGCCTGCCAGATGTGTGACGGGGCAGAACCGAGAAGAACCTCAGCTAACGAACGTTCCTCAGCCAGTCAGGGAGAGTCCATTCACAATTTTTTTTCTTCGCCCCCAACCACCCACCTCCCTCTCACAACCCCCCCCCCAACACAGCTGTGGGACCCAATCTGGCAAACCAAATGGGCAAGCACGGCTGTGCCTCCAATCTGGCAACCCAAGCAGAGTGACGAGCCAGTGGGTCTGTAGGTTGAGGAGAGATAAAGAAGGAAGAAAACACTCCGCAACTGAAACTTTCTGACTGCAGTGCTGAAGAAAATAAAGGAAAATTGCATTATGAGTGTGGGGATTTAACAGCACTGATCAATCGGATTATAATCTATAGAATATTATTTAATAAAATACATCCTCACTTTTGGTCAAAATAAATGCTAACATTTTTAAAACCCTCTATACAACCCTGCACAATAAATAGATAACCATTCACAACCATTTCACATAATTTTCTGAGAGGTAGATGTCTGGTTCCATTCACCACCACTGTGAACAATTCAGACTTGGTCAGTTTCCCTAAAACAGAGGGTTTAAACTCTAAACTATTATTATCAGTTTATCATCTTTAATAGCTCATAAGGATTGGTTTAACTGAATATAAAAGTTCAAATTATTTTTGTCCAAAACATTTTTCTGTTGAACTGGCAACAGGGTCATGGGTGACCAAGGTTCATATGTGACCAAGGCTACACAGATCCCACACAAGAGCTACTATAGCACAAATTGCTGAGTAAAAGTTCATGCTGGTTTTGATAGAAAGGTGTCAGAACACACAGTGTATCACAATTTGTATGGGGCTGTGTAGCTGCAGACCGTTCAGAGTACCCATGCTGACCCCTATCCAAAAATCACCTACAGTGGACATATGAGCATCAGAACTGGACCTTGGAGCAATGCAAGAAAATGTCCTGCTTTGATGTATCGTATTTCCTTTAATGCCATGCAGACAGCTAGGTATGTTTGTATTGTTTGAAGAAGAGATGCTCTGTGGGAAGAAGGTATGTAAATGGAGGCAGTGTGATGCTCTAAGCTATGAGTGTGGCACAATAAAACACTCATACTCACATCAAATCATAAAATGTATCAAATCTGATAATGTGTTTACCATGAAATCACCAATAAATAGGTGTGCGAAACAGAAGAGTCATACTGGTTTGATCTGATTTCCTCTATGACTCATAACCGCATTCACATACATAAACAGACACACGCACACACAAACGTGCATGCATGTGCACACGCACACACACCTTGCTCTTTTATCTGCACCGTCTGGTGAAGTGACAGAAAAATCAAAGGCCTGGATGTTGCCAGGTTTCACACAAAGAGAATGTGCAATGCGAGTGTGTTCCCTGCCACTGAATGAGTCTGGCACTGAGTCATGATCTGGCAACCCTCCACAGAGGAAATGGCCCTTTCATTTCAGCCCTGCAGCCCTGGAGTCGTTCAGAATGAGCCGAATTTATCTGTGTCAAACACTCTCCGCCTGTCGCTCACACTCAACCCCACCTTCTCCTCCTCCTCCTCCTCCTCCTCCTCATATCTTTCTCGTTCTCTCTCTCATAGACTTAAACACATACATATAAATGATGTAAAATACATCCTGCTGGATATTCCTAAAAACATCAATCTAAGGCAAGAAACAGAATATCAGATCACAGTTTCTGAAAAATCCAACTGTAAAAACATGGTCGCGGAAATATTTTCATTTCAGACTCGAATGTTTATTTAACTGATGTATTTGCGGAGGAAAAAGGTGGACATAGTTCCTTCAACCTAATCCAAAGATCATCAGCCGGATCCAAACTCCTCCAATCAATCCCAGTGGTGTGCAGTGGAACATCATGATTCTAGTCACACCCAGTGGTGTTGAGCTTCATCATTTCAGCTCCTTCCAAAAGGCGTTCAATTGAGCTTCCTCATTCCGATTCATTTTCAAAGGTTTCAGAGGAGCTTTCTCACTCTTACTCATCCTAACAGGGTTCAAAGGAGTTTCCCCACTTCAGCTAATCCCAAAATAGTCCAAAAGAGCTTTCTTACTCTGTAATTCCAGAGAGGTTCATAGGAAGTTCCTCACTACAGCTCATACCAGTTCAAATGAGCTTCCTTACTCCTACCAGTCCTAAAGAAGTTCAAAGGAGCTTCTTCACTCTTACTCATCCCAAATGAGTTCATAGTGGCTTCTTCACTCCAGCTCATTCCAAAATATTCCAAAGGAGTATTCTTACTCCAACTCAACCCAAATGAGTTCAAAGGAGCTTCCATACCTGAACCCATTCCAAATTAGTTCAAAACAGCATCCTCATTCCTACTCATCCCAAAGGCATTCAAAAGAGTTCCCACATTCCTACTCATCCCAAGGAATTCAAAGGAGCCTCTTCACTCTAGCTCATCCCAAAATAATCCAAAGAAGCCTTCTTACTCCAACAAATTCCAAAGGAGTTTAAAGAAGCTTCCTTTGTCCCACTTATCCCAAAGGAGCTCAAAAGTGTTTCCACATTCATACTCATCCCAACTAACTTAAATGAGCTTTCTTACTCCACCTAATTCCAAAGGAGTTCAAAGAAGCGTCATCACTCCATTTCATCCTAAATTAGTTAAAAGAAACTTCATCACTCCCATCTCATTGCAAAGAAGTTAAAAGGAGCTTCCTTATTTACACTCATCCCAAAGGAGCTCAAAAGAGTTTCCCCGCTCTAGCTCATCCCAAAGGAGTTCAAAGGGGCTTGATCATGCCATCTCATCCCAAATGAGTTTAAAGAGGCTTAATCGCTCCAGCTCATCCCAAAGGATTTCAGATGAGCTCCTGTACTCCTACTCTTCCCAGAGGAGTTCAAAGGAGCTTCCTGTCTTTAGCTCATCCCAAAAGGGATCAAAAGACCTGCATCACTCCATGGTGTTCAATGGTGTTGCACTGCCCATGCTTTTTTAAAGAGATAACATGACTGTACATGTGCTTTGTTACACCTACATCAGAAACTGCTGCATCCACTGAAATCCACTGAAAAGTTTTGGACTGAGCTGAACATACAGATGACTGGAATATGATGGAATACAGGAAGCAAGAAGAGCAGAACAGTCAGAGCAACAGCAATTCAGGAGATTTACGGCATTTAGAGAAAAACAACTAAATGGAGTGAATGAGTTCGAGTTGTGAAAGGGCACCTTGTTGTGGCTTAGTGACCACAAAAAAAAATGCAAAATCACACAATGCAGATGGAGGGTGTGTTTTAGACTAACAGAGAAATGTGTGCATGCACAGCTCAATATTAGCTTTAGTCTACAAGTCCAATTCGACCACTATTCGTAAGTAAACAAACAAAAATGAATTAAACAGAAAATTAAATGCTGCTCATGAAGAAGAAAACAAATGTAATAAATAATAAATCACTGGGAACAGGCAATCACAAACCACCAGTGATTCACTGCTGGTGTTTTTCAGAGTTTCTGTGGCTTCGGGGTTTGGGTCACTAATGAAATGTAGTCGTTTTTCTCACGTTTATTCAATTTCAGAAATCCCTCCACAGTATAACATCATATCTTGTGTTTTCTCCCAATCTTTCCTGCCGTCACATGAGGACACTGTGGTTAGCACTGCTCTCTCTCTCTCTCTCTCTCTCACGCATTCTTTCTCCTTCTGGTTTTTCTCTCCCAGGGCCAGAAGCCGTGCATCCGTACTATGTGCGAGATGAACGTTCAGTATACAAAGGCTGCAGCCAATCACGCAACATGTTGCTTTGCCGCACCCACTTGCTGCCCATGAGATGTGAAACAGGTGCTCCATCAACAACCTCCAGACAAAACTGAGTAGGATGAGTGCTCTTCCAATAACTCCGCCCAATTTATCTGCAATCCTCACACGTTTTGCTTCACCCCTCGAATGCACATGTATGAGGAACAGAAGCACATTGGACTCGCAGAAGCATTCATATATCAAACCTTACGTATCTCCTCCCTGGAGCATTGCAACATCCACGTTCACTGGTTTCGTATGGAACATGTACGTCCGTTTGTGCCTGGAGCTCCATAAACAGCCCTGATTCATTCACTGGTTTGGCTTTTTTCACATATTTCCTTACAGTTCTTCCAACAGAAGCTGACTTTCTGCCACAGTACAGATGTCATGCTTCTCTCTTCCAGCTCATCCACCAATCTCAGCAATGTACTGGGGCGGCCTGCTGGCCCTGCACTGGTTTGCCGGGTGAATGGGCTCGGAGAGGTTTGTAATGAGTACAGAAAAATCCATCATTTGGGACCAAAAACCTCAGAAATCCCTCCCTCCCTCTCCCTCTGTATGTGTACATGTTTATACACTGTTATAGATGGATTTCAGCAGTACAGCTTATGCAATTATACATGCATTAACTTCAGCATGTACTACACACATATATTATAATGGAATTGCATGTAAATACATGAGTAACAATTGAAGCTGATAACTGTGTGTATGTGATAGGCTGTGTTCTACTGTACTGCAACGTGCACTGCGCAAGTTATTACTGTGTAATCCTATTATGTATCAGAAATGATACTGTTATCTTATTATTATGTGCAATAGTCTTACCATGTGCAATATCATGTGCAGTTTTCTTATTGGATGCTACATCATTTAATTATGTGCAATATTATACTATTATTATGTACAGTAATCTTATAACTTGTGTCAGTATTACTGATTTACTACTGATCTCTATTACATGCAGTAACATATTCCTTACCACCATTTGTGTTACTTGTAATTCACTTAACTGAAAGTTAGTATTTAGTACAGAGTATGTCTCTCTGTGTGTCTGTGAGGTCGTATTATGAGCAATTTCCTTTGGGATCAATATAGTTTTCTGATTCTGATTCTGATTATGTTAATGTTAATATTTGCTTTGAAATCGATTTAGCTGCCATGATATCAAACATTATGACTTATGACTACTACCATTGTATTACTGAACCAGATCTATTATGACATCTGCAATGGTATGTTAATGGCATGATTATGTCATGTTTGTTACTTTACAGGAGAAACGTTCATTATCTTCAGTGTACATTGATGTGACAAGGTTTTGGACCATTTCTATTGGTCCCTTCATCATGAATGTTCACACAGTGGAAAGGGCAGGTGACCTTTTCAAACGGATCCGAAAAAAACCCACAAGGCTACAAGATTTTTGTACGAGAGCAGCGAAATGAGGTGTGATTCTTTTGAACGATAGTGTTCATTCAGCCCAGACTCAAAGGTCAAGACTCAGGTTCTGTAGGATGGAACCGCAGCTTTTTTTCCTCCTCTCTTCCTAAAGAAAAGCAAGATCTGTTTGCATTTTGGCGTCTAACAGCTCCTGGTCAGAACCGCTACTTATTACACAGCGTTCGCTATGTGCTGTGGTCTATATGTGACCTGCCAATGCGCAAATTAAAGCCATTTATCTTTGGGCCTCATGGCCAAGGAGAGGGGGGAAAAACGTTTTAGGGAATAGATTATAGATATGAATCACCATAATACTTCACACATGCTGGCGATGAATGGAAATACGAGCCGGTCGCCGTTGGCGTCGTTTGGTGTCTGGCTGGAGACTGTGGTGTTTTTAAACAGCTAAAGGTGGTGGGCCAATCCGTGAATGAGTGTGGTTAACCTCTGTGCTCTCTCATTCTCTTTTTATCAATCTTTCTGTTTTCTCTCTCTCTCTTTCTTCTCTTTCTCTTCTGGCTGGGTCAATCGCTGTCTGAGCGCTTGGTCAAAAGTGTAAGAAGGTGAAACAAAGTGTAAGGTTCAGCTGGTCAGGAGAGTACAGCGAGGAGTACGTGTTCAGACACCATTACCGCAAAAGTAAAAAGACCTTTAGCTTTAGCCTAGCTCATGTTCCTTGGGCAGCACGTTCTTTTAGAGTTATTAACTGGCTGGTTTCTTTAGTAGGAGAGGATTTTTTTTACATTTCTACATATGTACTACATTATTGCTTCAAAATAATGTTAAGAACACAATAAAATGATCCAATGTTTCAACAGTTTACTGTAATAGACACTGACTGCACAATTTTCCTGACCCATTCAGGTATTTTTTCATATATTTTTGATTTTGAAAACAGATTGTATTAACCCTCCTATTGTGTTCCGGTCAAATCTGACCGATTTTAAATTTTCTCTCCAGAAAACGTTAATTTCATTAGTTTGTCGTAAGGTTCCATGACTTTGTTTACACACTTTGTTTACAAGGCACTGGAATGCATAAAAATGATTTGACCATTTTTATTATATTTTGTGTGTTTTATTGAACTTATGAACACTCATGGTGTTCCCGGTCAGAAATTAATTAGTAGGACTACGATTAGTGTATAAAATAGAGTTTAAGAACATTCCCACACCCCACCATGCTGGTGCCTTTGAGCACACTCACATATAAACACAAACATATACACACACAAACAGACAGACACACACACACACACAAACAAACAACTAATGTCCCCTTTTACCGCCTTTTTATCTCCAGTTCAATTTTTACTCCATGGGAACCACATTTGTTGACAGGTAATTCAAATAAAATGAGTTGTACCTGCTGGCTAGAATCTCCCTAGCAACCCTTCCTTCACCTGAGCAACTACCTTGTATACCTTTGCAACCACATAGAAACTTCCCATCCAACAAGTCCTACACCATAGCAACTACCTGGAAACTCCCTAGCAACCATCTCCAACACCATAGCAACAGCCGGGAAACTGCTTAGCAACCACTGCCTACACCACAGCAAGCACCTAGCAACACTCTCGCAACCACTTTGTATGCCATAGCAAAATTCCAGAAACTCTTTAGCAACCACCTCCTACAAATAGAAGCTGCCAAGAAACTACTTAGCAACCAACTCCTACACCACAGCAAGCACCTAGCAACCACTTTGTATACCATAGCAACCACCTAAAAACCACCTGCCCAAAAACTAAACCAAAGCAACCACATAAAAATCACTTAGCAACCCACTCTGACACTATAGCAACCACCTTTTATACTTTAGCAACCACAAAAAAACGTTTGTCTTTTGTCTTTACTAAATAAATCATATTATTACAGACGCTATTTTATGCCACCTTTAAGAAAAATGTAATGGTTTAAAAACAGGGTCCTTGGTAAACATTGAAATTAGGTACTCTGTGATGAACAGTACAAAAAGTATGTATTACAGTCAAAATAATATCGCTATAATATTTTTTTCTTTAAAAAATGACCTTAGGTGAATGAGGCTTACAAGCCATTAATAGCAAATGGAATTTCAAAACTTGTCACATACATTTAGTAGAAAGTTCCAACACAACATTAGATAGTAATGTATATATTATCATGGATTTATAGTCAACTAAAATGTTGATTATAAATCTAAAGATAGTTAAGGCTTAAGCCACAATAGGAGGGTTAAAACTAACTTTGTTCCCTACCCAATGGTTCTCTCTTGTAAGTAGACCTACTTAAATGCTTTTTGCTACATAAACTAGGCTGCAGAATGTCATCATGAATGTTCCTTTTCACTCAAGTTTTCATTTAAGTCTTGTTACTTACCTTTTACTTCTTTTTCATTCTGTATGTAACATAGGTTCTTCCCTGCCTCCCTACTTCTAGAATGCCCTGCTTTCTGCTGCCATCTTCTTGAAGGGATTAGTCTTCCAGCAGACATCCCATATTTCTTTCCTCTTGCTTTCACTGTCATTGCTATGGACGTCATTTAAACACAGTAATTTCTAGTTAGCATGCACTCCTTCACAGAAGACCGCCATTGGTGGTCCAGAGTAATCAGAGAAAGCTGAAGCGTGCTCATGGTCATCAGGGGTTGTTTTGAAGGGAAGATGGAAAATGTGTGAGGTTAGACCCGGGTTTGTGAGTTTCAGCCCTTGCAGCAACTGTGAAGATGCTCACAACCAACAACCAAGTGTTTAAACAGATATGGTCAGAGCCATGTTTTGTAAAAATAATAACTTTTCATCAAATTTTTCCTCTTCTGCATACACACATACATGATGTTTGAGTAGAAAGATTTGACTGTATTTCTACACTCATTTCTATGGACTACAGGTGAGTAATAATTCATATAAACTCACAGCAAGCATTCGGTCAGAACTACCTAAGTTCTAAATGTTAACATCATGCTTTGTAGTTATTCAGGGATTTTTTTTCCAGGGTGGATTTTCACCTCGCCCCATGCTTTATTTTTCTAAACCATACTTGACACCTTGATGGGCGGCTAGCTCAAATCCGGCAAAGAAAAGTTCTTAACTTCCCTCGTTCCACCTCCCTGGTGTTTACTGGCTATTCCTGGCTGCCGCCCAGTAGATGTGATTATTCTAAAGCCTCCGAGAGGTTAATGACATGCTTAGCCCATGCAAATCCGGCTCCGCTGCTTTAATTGCGCTAATAATGAGGTTTCCTATGACCTTCCTCGCTTTCATCTAATTATAATAAAAAACACATATAATCTCCCTCTCTTCTAAAAGCCTCCACAAGCGTTAAATATCACCTCGGCTCAATCATAATCCTCGCGGGTTCCTCTGACGTCGGAGGGACAGGGTGGGCATGTGTGTGGACACTGTAATTCTGCGGTTGTCAAACTTTGTGCCACACTAAAGACTGGATGGAGAAACCCAAACCACACATTTCAGGTGATGCAATCTCTCCCTAATCCAAAGACGTGAAATTAGCCTCTTTCAGCTCATTGTTCCTTAGCCAGTCACAGCCCCATAAAGTGAGGCAAGGGTTCAACCGGGTATTCATGTTCTTTTTGGCAAAGGTCTTTTATTGAATCAGTCGAATGAATCAGAAAAACATGGGAAAAGAAAGACTCAAACTCACCCCTTAATGTCTATTTATTAATAACGAGACATTTATTACAGTAATAAATGTATTACGATCTCCACCATCAGAACTTCACAATGGTTAGCAATAGAAGAACCGCTTTTTGCTTCCTAAAAAAACTTTGGTAACACTTTACTGTAGGGTAGCTTTCAGAACCTCCATATAAGCCATTTATGACAACTGACATTAACCTACATAGATGTTTATAATGGTTTATTCCTAAAAGATCCCACTGATGTTGGGTTCTTTTAGGAATGACACTGGGATGACACTGAATAATGAAGCCCTTATAACAAGTGAGGCTTGATGGAATAGGATTTTTTTAATGTTAATGTAGGTGTATGTCAGGTGTCATAAAGATGTATGTAGATGTCATTTTTATTTGTGTATTTATTTATTTATTTACTTTTAAAGAGGCCAGCTGGTGGCCTGGTGATTAGGGAGTTACCCCATGCAATCAGAAGGTCATGGGTTCGAATCCCAGGACTGCCAGTGGCACCACTGAGGTATCCTTGTGTCATATAGCCTTTTGAAGGCTGCCTCTCTGTAATGTGTTTCCAAAACTAGTGGACAGTTCTCAGAAGAACCATTCTTTAAAAATTAGATATGTGACAATGGCCACCAACCATGACATTTGCACCTTTTACATAATTTCAGTATGCAGCAAAATACAACAGAGCACAAACAGAAGAGCTTGGTAATGTTTTCTCCTTCAGTACTTTGTGAAAATGATGTTCACATAGGGATCAGGGATTTTTTCTTTCATTTTAATCGCAGGTTTAATCTACTGGGGTTTTAAAACACATGCAAATTAACATAAAGAACAAATATTAACAAATTTCTTTAATTTTAGGTCATAGAAACAAAAAGAAAAAACACAATATCTTTGAACCTAGGAGAACTTTCAGGACCCTATGAGGGAGGTGGGGGTTCAGAGCGGTAGCATGCTGAGCAAAAGAGCAGCAAACATCGAGCGCATAGGAGAACAAACAATGGTTTTTAGACTGTTTTACACCATTTATATTTACTGATATCAGATTTTACTCATTCACATAAGGGTTAATCACGACTTCATCTTCCTCACTTGCTATGCTGGTGTACAACACCCTGGAAAAATGTGATATGAAATCAGATGAACTGAGTTCCTGAAAAGTTTCCTGTGCCTACTGGAGTTACGTTAAAATTTCTTGAGATGGGAATCTGCAGGCCCGGCCCTAACAAATTTGGAGCCCTAGGCAAGATTTTAGGTGCCGCCCCCTTGAATCGCAGTAAATTCCATTGCTAGTGTACATATACTCACAAGAAACTGAATAGCTTTGTCTTTTGACATTCTTTTATT
>JBBPCY010000082.1:978532-992940 GCA_037974405.1 Brachyalestes nurse
GTGTTTCTGCTGTCTTTTGGTCTGTCATTGTGTAAGGTGGTCTTGCAGTAAACAATATACACAATGCTGTTAAATAGTCTGCTGTTAGGTTTTAAATTAAAAATGCTTCTGCTGCCTTGATTAAAGACAATCATTTATTTTATTATCTTGTTTTAAGAAATTGTACTCCCATGAGCCTTTGCGGACCAGCACGAGTGTCCAGTTGGCTGTTTATGTGTGTTTTGGGAATATTAGAGGGGGGTAGAAATGTGTTATGTGTTATTATGTGTTATTTTGTGTTGGTATCTGTGTTATTTGTGTGGTTTGGACCCTTCTCTTCCGTCACCATGCTCTGGAGCGTTATCTACCAGAGTGTAGCAATGGACGAGAGAGGGCAGGGTTATTTGTAATGGGACTTGTACTGGATTGTGCCTGTTGGGGGCGCAGTACACTCTGCCGTAAGCTGTAAAGCTGATTAATAATTAGGACTTCCTTGTAAATCAGTGTCCTATCTTTCCCCTCGCACACTTGCCTAAGTATCTTATTTTAAACTTTTATTGCTAGTTATAAATCTTATTTCAAAGTATCAGGTCTTAAAGTCAGCTGAATAAAAAGCATATTATAAGAATTTTTTGCTAGTTATTCCCTATTTTAAGACATATGTTCTTATGCTCAGTCAGAAAATGTGTTTCCTAATTTTAAGCAATTCTGGCTTAAACAGGTGTAATTTCATTGCTTGTAATAAGCACAGTTTGCTACAATTCTAGCATTTTTGTCTAGTTTTAAGGCACCTTATGATTTTTTAGTTTTTTAGACTATTTGGTAGATTTAAGAATTCTTGCCAAGAATTTTTTTCTTACCCCATTGGCAGATTTTTTTGCTCTTTTTCACTAGATGTAGGAATATTAAGCTTATTTCTAGAAGGGCATTTTTGCAGTGTAATCAAACAATCCAACAAGCGAAACAGCTAACTAAACAGCAATCCAAAAAACCCACCAGCTAATCAAACAACACTTCAACAAACAAAACTGCTAACCTAACAATAATCCAACAAACCAACCAGCTGACTAAATAACAATCTAACAAACCAACCAGCTAACCTAACAACAATCCAACAAGCCAACCGGCTAACTAAACAGCAATCCAAAAAAACACCAGCTAATCAAACAACACTTCAACAAACAAAACTGCTAACCTAACAATAATCCAACAAACCAGCTGACTAAATAGCAATCCAACAAACCAACCAGCTAATCAAACAACAATCCAACAAACAAACCAGCTAACCAAAAAACAATCCAACAAACAAACCAGCTAATCAAAGAACAATCCAACAAACCAACCAGCTAATCAAACAACAAACCAGCAAACCAACTAACAATCCAACAAACTCACCAGCCAGTCAGGTGAATAACTAACAATTAATCAACCAAACAATAAACCCACTAACAAATCAAACAATGAAGCAACAATGAAACCTATCAATAGACCAACAAACTGACCAAACAGCATGTCCATCAACAAACCAAACAACCCTCTACAACAAACCAATAAGCCAACACACCAAACAATTAACCAAAAAAGCAATTAACAAAGTAATTAACTAATTAAGTAATTAAGTAATCAACTCATCAGTCCACCAACTAACCAACTAACAAAAGAAACTGATTGGTAACCAAAATAACAATTAATTGAATAACCAACCAACCAACCAGTCAATATCCCTTTTGGTAACTACAACTTGATCCAATGACATTAAAAGTTTGTGTGTTTTAAATGTGCTTGGATAAATACCCTTTGGTGATTAGCTCTCTTACCCAACCAGCTAACCCACCAATTATCTAACAAACCTATCAAACCACCAACCTACAGACTAACTAAATATCTAGCCCCCAACCAAACTAATTTTCAAACAACCTTACCAACCAACTTACATTTAGCAGGTTGAAGAGTTATATAGCTTTTGCATGCATCATTAAAAAGGAGGGTGTCTATTGGTAAAAACTCACATCTGCAGGATTTTACAAATACATGTATGTTTGTAGTTTCAACCCTTAGAACTCCTTAGAGCTCTGCCACTCTCTAGACCCCCTCCCTCTGTAAATTTTCCCCACCCACTTGTGGGCAGAGACTTCAAAGATCTTGTGTTTCTTCTGTTTGTTTTTAAGACCTAAAATAAAAGAAATGTGAGCATTTTTGTTCTTTACTGTTGTGTGTAACAACATTTTCAAAACCCATTATTATTCAGTGACAATAGCTTTGGTTCTACATGACACAGGAACACCAAACAAAGCTCAGCATGACGTCTGATACCTCGAGCATCAACACACGTGATGTGATGACAATTTACCATTTGTTGCGCTTTAAGCACAGATCTGTTCTGCTCATGTTCTAAGGCTTAAAAAACATGTTAGAAGTTAAAAGGCCAAAACACAGTGTGGCGGTCATCACATCAGGGGGCGCTGTGGAAGAGTGGAGTTCCAATTAAATGTATATAAAAAGTCTCAATTTTTAGGGTGTCACCATGTTATAATCACCTTCCAGGTAGAATAAACAAGCAGCATTGCAATGTGCGTGCAGGCCTGCCTTTACTACCATCCTATCTGTCAGTATAAAGCATGAAAAATGCAGCTGTTCCCCTCGGGCACATCAGCGTTGGGCAAACAGCCGTCCTAATCATATAATCCTACATTCCTGCGCAGCAGCAGATTATTAATTTATCGTCTCTTCCGATCGCAGTGATTGAAAGACTCGGCGCAGTGCCCGGGCAAGCGTTCACGGGGCGCCGTTATTTTATTTATTTATTTATTTATTTATTTTTGGAGGGAAAGGCGGGGCGACATAAATCTGATGTATAAATAAATGGTGGCGCAAACTCAGCGATTAGAGTCGTTAGTCCTCGTCCGCCTGAAGATACAGACATTCATTTCACATTTCAGAGAGCATCGACGGATCCCAGGGCATTCAATCCCGAGGAGACAGGCCTATACGCACACACACACACACACACACACGACTGCGCACTGAAAGTACACAGTGTCTTTTCTAAAACACTCAACCGAATGCCCTGCAGCCAACAGTTCATCACCCGTATCTGTAGAAACATTATGAAGTGTTTTCGCCATCTCACGGGCGTGACTTTGAGGAGCACAACTCCTTATCTGGTCAGAACTGGAGGTGTCACCAGCCGTCACATCTCCACGTGCTTTCCTCATTTTCTCTTTCCCAGAGACAAAGCAAATATCCCTCAGTCAATAAACAATTATACGGCGATCGTCATCAGGATGCAATTCATCTAAATAAATAAAACGACTCATTAACCAAACACTTCAGCAGAATGTGGCTGAGGTTCAAGAATTCTAGAACTCTAGAAGTTCTAAAAAAGTTCAGTTTTATTAAAACAAGTGAGGGAATGTATTTTACAGAGATGTAAAGGTTGTAAAGGCATCTCACTGACAAAAATGGTTCTTCTAAAAATGTCCACTGAAAGGGTCTTCAGTTGGTTCTTCTGTGGCATCACATACAAAAAGGCCTGTATAGCACTAATTACAGCAGCAAGGTTGAAAGATTTGTAACATTTCTGAAGAATGTGGTGTGAATTTATGCAGAAATCTGGATGGTCTCATTGTTGTTTGGGTGTGATCTTGTGGCTTGTAGGAGCATGGACGCAGAACAGCTCAGGAAATGTACAATAATGAGCTTCTGATTGCCCTTGAACATCATTGTAATGGTCTTTCTCTGAGCAAATAAAGGTATCGCTTTAACTCAGTCCAACAGTGCCTTCTGCTTTCTGCCATGTTTTATACCTACAGCCACAAAAACGGCAAAGGCGGAGACTATCCTGAAAGTTCTCCCGAGTTCAAAGATCTTGTGTTTGTTTCATTTGTTTCTAAGACCTAAAATAAAGGAAATTTGTTCATTATTGTTCTTTGTGCTTCATTAGTGTGGGACATCATGTTTAAAACCCCAGTAGTGGTTATGATTAGTATTATATGTTTTTGAAATGACAATAACTTTGGTTCTGTGTGACACAGGAACATCAAACAAAGCTCAACATGACAACACCTCAAACATCAACACAAACAGGGGGAACTTCCATATAAGGAGCTGTTTTGCCACATGATGACAATTTATCATTTGTTGTTAACGTATAGCTTCTCCATTTTTTTAAACATTTTAGTTTTCAGTGTGTTGAAATATGCGTAAGAGCACATGGATGGGAATCTATCCATCATCCCAAAGAAGCTCTCCACGATTCCCGACCAGATCAGTTAAAGAGCAAGAGGTTCCTCCAGGGCGACGTGAGTGAATTCATCTCCTCTCCATGTTTAATGATCCAGCAGCAGCTCCTTTTCTCCTCATTCCTTATATCGGCTTACCTGGACACAGAGCTGTCCATTTCTTCATATTTTCTAATGACAATGAACGCCATCGTCGTCATCATTTTTTACATTAATGACACCATTCCTCAGGTGCCGGAGCCTCTAAAACACTCAGACCTGAACTAAAATAAATGACCATGAACACCTCCGACTGCCATTTAAATGTACTGGGATTTGTCTCTTTTAGCACACTGAAGCCATTCATTTATTCCCATGCTATTAAAAAATAATAATCCCAGGTTATTTTAATTCCATGTTACAGAACAGACTGGAGAAATAACCCCGGGTTCAATTAACTATAGTTTGTTTAAAAGCACAGGAATAATATAAACTGGGGTTCTTTTTACAGATTGTTTCACAAATTTTACATAATCTGCGGACAGTCCAACAGATTATTCTATAGGATTGGATTAATACAACCCTGGGCTTTGTTACACAAGTGTAATGTATTGATAGGGTTATTTATATGGATTTTTTTTCACAAAATTAATATAAACTGGGACTGTTTCTACAGATTGCTTTATAATATGGGATTGATATAATCTGGGATTATTTCTACAAACTGTTTCACAGGATTATTATAATCTGATGTCATTTCTACAGTTTGTTTTATAGTATTGGATTGTTCTATTTATAATCTATTTATAATCTATTGTTAAAGTTCTACATCTGAGGCTTAAAGAAATCTGGTGTTATTTCCAAAGATTGTTTTATAGCATTGGATTAATATAATATGATATTATTTCTACAGATTTCTTTCTTGGGATTAATATAATCTGGCATTGTTTCTACTGATTGTTTCTTGGGAGTAATATAATTTGATATCATTTCTACAGATTGTTTTATAGCCTTGGTTTAATATAATCTAGGATGTGACTTGTTTTACTGCACATAATTCAGGGATTATTTCTACAGATTGTTTCTTGGGATTAATATAATCTGGGATTATTCCTACAGATCGTTTCACGGGATTAATATAATCTGGGATTATTCCTACAGATCGTTTCACGGGATTAATATAATCTGGGGTTACTTTTATGACCTTTTCTATAGCCCAGGTTTAAATATATTTGGGGTTATTTCTACTATTGTTTTTAGCAGAAGATTAATAGACTATTGGGTTATGTCTACCACAGCAATGCACGCACACACGTTTCATCCTCTCTTGTGCTGCATTATCTCAGTCTTTTGGGTGTAGGAGGGTGTACCCAGGCCCCTCATCAGCAGCCAGGGCCAGCAGCTGTGCAGGACGGGAGATGGTATCGGCGTGGCAGCGGGAGACGGTAGAGACCGTAGTGACGGAATCGGCGGTTGCCAGGGCTGATGACAGACATTACCGGACACCGCGCACCAGCTGCCTGTCTGAGCAGCCATGTGGAGCCACACTCATTTATCAACACACAATGGGGGGGACATGTGTGTGTGTGTGTGTGTGTGTGTGTGTGTGTGTGTGTGTGTGTGTGTGTGTGTGTGCATAGCTTTGAGGTCTAAAGAACTAGATCCGACTTTTCCACGTCTCCCTGCATTGTCACTTCCTTAACACTGTGTTCTGCCACCTGTTTGCCAGAGCAGAGATAATGCAGAAGGGTGGGTCTCTCTCTCTCTCTCTCTCTCTTACACACACTATTTCTCTCTCTCCCTCTCTCTCTCTCTCACTCTGTTTTAGTTGTCATTTCACTGCATCACTCATCACTCCTTACATTTTCACCCAATCACCAACAAAGAGCATTTTGAGCATTCTCCCTTACCTGACTTAAAGACATCAGTACTGAAATAAAACAAAGTCCAAGAAAGGTCACTCCCTCTCACTCTTTCTCCCTCTCTCTCTGTCATCTCTTCATCTCCTTCTTCCTTTCTCTATTCCTCTCTCTCTTTCTTCCACCTCTTTTTCCCTCTATCTCTTTTTCTTTCTCTCTCTCTGTCTCTTGCTCTCTCTCCCTCTCTCTTTCTCTGTCATCTATTCCACTCTCACATCTCTCTCTCTCTCTCTCTCATCTTCCTTATTGAGCATTATTTCACCACAGCTGCCAACCCTCACCTTTATTATGATTCGTGGCAGCAGTAAGCTGTTGGTCTTTATGTTATGTGAGAGTGGTGGTCTCCAGATCCCTGGCATCTATTAAGTAAAAAATGTACAAAATAACAAATAAAATCAGATCACAAAGACTGGTTGATTATTCATTATTTGTCAAAAGTTTCAATTTAATATGTATTGATTTATCTTTTCTTATGCGTCCTTGGGTGGGTAAAGACAGTACAGCTGGTGTAGCTCTCTCTGGGTGGGCCAGATGTTCCTTCCTCTCCCGTACCACTAACCAGTATAGAATAGAACTACTATTCTCCTCAAAGCATGTTGAGTCCAAAGTTGTTTCATACTGAGACAGTTTGATAAGATAGGGACACTAGACCCGATACTATTATTTAGTGACATTGTATTCAAATATATAGACTTTAATATAGAGTTGGTCCCCATTTGCAGCTATAACATCTTCCACTCTTCTTGGAAGGCTTTCCACAAGATGTTGAAGTTTCTGTGGGAATTTGTGCCCATTTATTCTGTAGAGCGTTTATGAGGTCAGTCACTGATGTTGGACGAGAATAGAAAATGTTCTTCCCCAAACTGTGTCCACAAAGTTGGAAGCACGGTGTTGTCCAAAATGTCTTGGTCTGCTGAAGCATTGAGATTGCCCAAGCTCTGAAAAACATGTGTGTCCTAATACTTTTGTCCATATAGAGTAGGTGGAGGCCTAATTAGTGGGTGGATCTGGAGATGTCTAAATAGAAGAAAAGTAGACAATCTGAATTGAAACTGCCGCCATATGTGTTCATGAACACATGAATAGCTCTTAAATTGAGCTCTGCCCCTTCCTGATAAAACAGAACACTGACAGAATGCATCTTGCAATGGGATTTTCTCAGGTTTCTCTGGCAATACTAGGATGATCTAATGACCTTTCGTGACAGATTAAGAGTGAAGTGGGATGTTTAAAAGTATTTCACGGTCGAGTGTGGTTGCAGTACGGAATTACTGTTAACCCCTCTACAAATCCAGCACTCTGTACACAAAAGCAAAGGTGAACATTTTCAGTGGGTTTATGATTTAAGTGCACCCTAGTTGCTGGGAGACCATTTCACGGTACCCGTGGTTACTCAAGTCTGGTGGCAAATGGGAGTGAGGGGGGTTACAAAGAAAAAAGGAAGAAGACAGACAGACAGACAGACAGACAAACTAAATAGATAGAAATAGTCTACACAGGAGAAAAGAGAGAAAGACAGAAAAGAGTGTAAGAAAGAGTGAACAAAAGTAGGATAGAGATAGGTAGGAGAGAGAGAAGAGAGAGAGAGAGAGAGAGAGAAAAGAGAAAGTGTGGGTGAGACAGAAGTGGGCCGAGCAAGAGAGAGAGTGAAAGAGGAGAAACAGAGAGAGGTGAGAGAGAAAGAAGGGTATAGGAGAGAGAAAAGAGACAGAAAGAGAGAGAATGAGAGGGGACGAGAGGAAGAGAGGAGGAGAGTAGAGCGAGAGCTTGAGAGTAAGAGAAGATAAAGAAAGAGAGAAAGGGAAAGAGAGGAGGAGAGAAGGAAAGAGAGGAGGATAGAGAGAGTATAGAGAGAGCTTGAGAGCGAGAAAAAGATAAAGAAAGAGAGAGAGGGAAAGAGAGGAGGAGAGAGAAGGAAAGAGAGGAGGAGAGAGTAGAGAGAGCTTGAGAGCAAGAGAAGATAAAGAAAGAGAGAGAGGGAAAGAGAGGAGGAGAGAGAAGGAAAGAGAGAAGAAGAGAGAGAGAGAGAGAGAGAGAGAGAGAGAGACTCTGACTGGCTGAAGTGGAGACAGATGGAAGGTCCAGATTGTTAGCATTAGCCTCTTCTTGCTGTAGATCATGAGTCTCCATCAGACTAATCGCAGCACTGATGGCTCCATCACGCTCGCGGCTCTGATGGGCTCTGCCCTCGCCTCCTTCCAGCGCTGATGTTTTCTGGCCTCGCCAGCCGGGCACCTGGAGCCCCTCAAGGTCAAACTCCACCCTGAGGGTCCGAGTGTGTGTGCAGGTGTGCAGGATTCACCTGAGGAATAATAAAAAGCTCCTACGCTGCCTTTTAACTCATAATAAACTTGGACTTTTTCCTGTTGTGGACGGAGAGTTGAGAGCCGCAAAGAAAAGAAGAACGAACGAAAGAAAGAAAGAAAGAGTGACAGAGTAAGAGAAAGATATAGAAAATGACAATAAGAAAGGAAAGAGGGAGGAACAAAGGAAAAAGAGAGAGAATGAGGATGAGACAATAACTGAGAGAAAGAAAGAAAGAAAAAATAAGTGACATAAAATATATGATATAAAGAAATGAAAAAGAGAGTAAGAAAGGAGGAGAGAGAAGCAAAGGTAAAAGAGGGAAAAAAGACAGAAAAAGAAAGATAAAAATGGTAATAAAGGAAAGAGGTAGGTACAAAGTGAAAAAGAGGGAGAATGAGAGGGTGTGATGGAGAGAATAACTGAAAGAAATGGAGAGAGAGAAAGGAGAGAGCGAGAGAGAAAGAGAGAGAGAGAGAGATAGAAGACATGAGAGAGAGAGAGAGAGAGAGAGAGAGAGAGAATCTGGCTATAGAAATTGGCACATAAGAATTTCTTGCCTGCCCAAAGTAGAAGATGCCAGCAGTGTGAACAAAACAGGAATGGGAACAGTTGCACATCTTGACAGAATGCTAAAAATTCTCCACAAAAAAGAAACAAATATAAGAAATTTAGTGTCCTGCCAAGTTTAGAAAAACTAAAGTCGCTAAAGTCATCATGGCCTATGCCAAGCATCAGCTAGAGGGAGATCCTCCTGAGACCCAGAAGAAGAAAGTTTTAGGCATTTTTTTAAGTATAGTGGTTGAAAGAAACATGTTGCAGCAATTTATTTTTCCATATGTCCCTTGTAGTGGATATCAGGTCTTGGTTGATGAGAAAGTGATTTTGTATTTTTGGCAACCAGCGACCCATTAAAAGCCATAATTTCTGAAGAAATGCTATAAGACCGGATGTCTACAAACTTCTGAACACTTCTAAACACAGAAGGACATGACATGACCAGACACAACCAGTGTGTGGTACTACGCCAAGCATCAGTTCTAGCAAAACAGTCACAGAAAGACCTATAGAGCAAATCTTGAAATGCCAGATAGAAAATTATCCAACCAGACTGTGTTCTGTGTGGTATCTAGGTAGATTTAACATCTAGTCCTTCAGAAGTTTCTAGATACTCACTGACTATGAATACAAATCAACCCAAAATTTTCGTTTATGTGGACATAAAAAAGTTAGTGTTAAGACTTGGCTCTTACCAAGTCATTTATGGTCAAGGATGTCTGAAAACGCACATAGCCGTGTTCACAGGTTGAAACCACAACAAATAGAGACACACATCTTTTTTTTAATAACTGACCTGAGCTTTAGTGTCTTTAGCGTCTTTTTTTCTCTTTCAGACTTCTATGCCAGTGACGTCACAGACTCTCTGACGCACATTTTGAAGGCAACTTGGCTCACCCTCGAGACTAGACCAGAAACATTTATTTGTTAAACGATCAATACCCTGCCCCTGATCATTGGATCGATAAGCTGTGCAAAAACACACTAACGAACATTTTGATGTTGGAACTATGCCCATATTTCAAAAACTGTAGGAGGAGAAAAGACGCCAAATTCCAACTATAAAAAGATTAATAAAAATTAAGTTAAATTTAATTGTGGAATTTGCATGTTCTCCTAGAGGTGGTGTGGTTTTCTCTGGGGTCTCCCGGTTTCTCCCACAGTCCAAAGACATGCGCATCAAGAGAATTGGGGATTCTAAATTGACCGAAGGTGTGAGTGTGTGAGTGAATTGTGTGTGTGTGTGTGTGTGTGTGTGCCCTGCGGTGGCCTGGCGCCCCACCCAGGGTGAGTGGGATAGGCTCCAGGTACCTGTCATGACAGACTACATCCATTCATTTAACTCTGTCAATACTGTACCATTGTCATAATATTTCAATTTAAGGTCATGACATCAAACTCTATAGCATCTTTCAGGACAATTATCACTGACAGAAACATGACACAGCTATATTACTGTTTAAAACTGATCATGACATCTTATGATCGCTCATAGTATCTGCCATGACATGATTATGGCATGTTTATGACAGTGTTACATAGTAGAGCTTGAGTAAAGTGTTGCCAAATGCAGAATGTGCTTCATGTATTTGCATTTGAGGGAAGAACTTGGAGAGTGAAATGAGCTGATGAGTCATTTGATTTTTTTGCTACTATAATTGCGTGTCTTACCATGTGAAATATCACTACTGGTGATTTGTGTTGCTAGTAATTTAACTGTAAGTTGCTTATCAATAGTATGAGCCTATAGTAGTATATTTTCTATAGAATGTTTTCTGTAGAGTTTTTGTTGGATTAATTTAAACTCTATATTTTATATTCTTGTCTCTGTAAAATTGTAGCATAAGCTATTTTCTTCAGGATTACTAAAGTTTGCTGATTCTGATTCTGAAAAATAATTTTTGCACTGACGTTCATCTGACCTCATAGATTTTGAAACGTTACATATAATACGATTTGGCTAATTTTAGAGGGTTAGAGGCTCTAAGAATGCAAAGAAAAATGAGAGAAGATGATGCATACATATTCTCAGTGAAACAGGCCAGTATAAAAATACAAAAACCTTTGAACAGCTGGTGTTTGTGGTGTGCAAGTTTGCGTATGTCAGACCAAAGTTACACATGACGTCACAACATGTTCTCGAGCTTGACAAGTGCCTTAAAAGACTCGCTGGGTGCCCAAATGGAAGGAATTTGAGCAGACAGTCTTTCTAGGGCCCAGTTGAGTCATCTGTTCTTTGTTTCCGCAATGTTTTAATTTTATAATTTTCTGCCGAGTCAGGTTGGCCAAGTCCACACTTATCAAAAATTAATGAAAGCCATCCAGGATGCAACTGACGCCAAAGGCTAAAATAGCCTCTTCCCTGAAGATACATCTGTGCTTTTAGGAGACCTCAAAAACCAGGCTGTTCTCTATAGACATCAAAAATCAGGACTTATTCTAGAGATCTTGACATCCAGTCTATGCAGACTAAGGCTGCAAATAATGCCTATTTATATATCTGGTCAATCTATGTACTACCATTCCATACAATTGAAGCATTATAACTTTCACCATGTGCTATAACCGTTATTCAATGTTCAATCTGTAAAACAAATAATTTCTGTTGGATTTTTTTTATTAATAGTGAAGATTCCAATTACTAATTAATAAGGAAAAGTAATTGCTGCAACCCTACGACAGACTACAACTTATCACTAAGACCTCAAAAGCCTGGCCAGTCTCTACAGACCACATAAACCATGACTGGGATGATCCCGAAGCTCCAGAAACCATTACTTATTCTGGAAACCTAAAAAAACAGGCCAGTCTTTCAGATCCCCTAAACCACAATTAATTTTGCCGATTCCAAAAGTCAGGCCAGTCTGTACCATTACCAAGAAATCCTGACTCATGCTGGAGATCCCAGAAACCAGCATTATCTTTTAAATCTCTAAAACCTATGACTTTATCTAGAAACTTCAACGCCAGGTTACTCTATAAACCATCACAACCTAGAGAGCCAAAAGCCAGACAGGTCCGGCTCCTGAAACCATGACTTCTTGTATGACCCTAAAACTAGGCCTTTTCCTTACAGACCCCAAAAACCAGGACGTATTCTGGAAACCACCAAACCCTGGCCAGTTTTTAAAGACCACAGGAAGCACAAATTATTCTGGAGACCTCAAATGTTAAGCCTTTCTCTAAAGGGTCTAGAAAGTTTAAAATCCCAAAGGACAAGCCGGTTTCTGCGGATTCAAGAATCCATTATTTATTTGGGTGGTCCCAAAAAGACAGGCCTGTTTCTACACACCTATGAAATTGTGACCTGGTCTAGAGTACCCAAAATAGATGATGACCTATTCTGGAGATCCTGAAAAGGTGTTTTTCTTCAGACACCAGAAACCATACAATTCCAAAGACCGCCAAACCCCTGATCTAATCTTGACAGACTCCATTATTTATTTGCGTAAGTTGCGTAAACCAGCAAATACACTTTTTCTTGCAATATAAAGACCCGAAAAAGTTTTGTGTTTGTACAGACCCCCAAAAGCAGATCTTACTCTACAATTCCTATAAGCTAGACCTGTTTACAAAGACCTCATTCTCCAAATTTGCATACTGTATCCCCAAAACAAGACCTTACTCCAGACACCTCACAAACTGAGTAGACTCCAGTGTCCTCACAAAACATGACCATTCACCAGAGGGCCCGCAAAGATGTGAATATTTGGGTCACATCGAGCTAAATGAAGGAGCAAGAGTACATCAAAGAAAACCCTGAGATGGAACATCCTGAGATGTGCTGTGATCACAACACGGTGTTCTTGCTCTGAGTGAATATTAAACCCTTCACGGCCTATATATCTTGAAACTCCTCTTCTTACATATTCTTTAATTATCATAGTTCATTAAACTAGAGGAGGAATCTTGGGACAAGTGTAGATTCTGAACTGCGATTTAGGGCTTTTTTCGTGCTAGGATAATGCTTCACTTTTTCGTGCTAGGACATCAGTTCACTAACCGGGTTAAGGTTAGGTTTAGGGTTAGGTTTAGGAGTAAGGACTTTCCCTGTCTCATGGCATTTTAACTTGTTTTAACTGCCATGCAAACAAATACGATAAGGAATGAACTCTTATTTCTCTCCTATTGTCCCTCAGTCTGATACTGCCGAAAATACAGAGTAGTGAAGCGCTGTCCTAGCATGAAAAAAAGCCCTAAATCGTGATCTTAGCACGTATTTTGATTAAATTGTATTTAGTGATGGCTGCGCGAAAACTCGTGAGTCCAGGATGGATGAGGTTATGGTGCAAGATCTGAAAATGCACCTACTTTTATTTTCTCCAAGAAACCAGGTCAGTGTGTGTATATGTCGTAGCTGCTGGACCACAGATGGTGAAGATATGAGGCGCTTGCTGGAGAACTCAAAGGCCAAAGTGGTTAAAAGACAAGAATGTGCCATTTTGAATGTTAATATTTGATTTCAGCTGGGATGCTCAAGCTGCAGGGTGGAACTTTATGAACTTGTGCTTAATGGCACAAACTGGGGAAATAATGCACTATTGACCCTACACACACACACACACACACACACACACACACATGTTTCACTGGGCTACAACACCACAGCAATGTATACTCAATTTTTAACCTGCTCCACATACAATTTGGCATTTCTGTTCATTACTAGCTCTCTCAGGAATGACCTTCTGACCAATCAGGGAGAGACGTGGACTTCTTGAGCTCTAATGTATGTCACTCTGGATAAGAACCTAAATGCTGTAAAAGTAAATGTCTATCACATAAAGCTGGACCCCTCCAGTCCTATGAGAAGCCTAAGCTGTTTTTAGATTGTTCCTATGGTATTCCAGGTGGTTGCTAGGGTTTTGCTGTGATATTTCAGATATTTCTATTGATTTGCTAGATAATTACTACGGCATTGCTAAGCAATTGCTAAGGTATCCCAGGTCATTGCTAGGATTTGCTAGGCAGTTGTAATGGTGTTCCAGGAGGTTGTCAGGGTTTTGCTGGGTAGTTATAATGATATCAAAGATGGCTGCTAGGATGCTGCAAATATACTAGTATCATGGAAAAAGTAAATTCCTAGCAGATTCCTAACACATTCCGTACATATTTGAAAGGTTGCTCTGTGGAATAAAATCAAACAGTTGAATACAAGCGCACCATTCCTCATCAAAGTGAAAAATCCAAAGTTGATATCTTGGAGATGAGGTAGTGGACAAAAAACGGACAAAAAGAATAGTGTTCGCAATCGTGTCTGAGACAACCTGATTGACACTTGAAAGCCTCAATAGAAAAAATTTGGGGGGGCTTTCTGAAACAAATTAAACTCTGCATGATATGAAATGGTTCAATGCTTTAACTGAGACAGCTGTTTACCCATGTTGATAAAGGAGTTTTGAGAGGTTTGCAAGGTTTCATGTAGGTG
>JBBPCY010000082.1:993040-1006176 GCA_037974405.1 Brachyalestes nurse
CACATACACACACACACACACACACACACACACACACACACACACACACACACACACACACACACACACATACATACTCTCTCACTCTGGCCCACACACAGTCGTCTGCATCTCATGTATGTATTTGGATAAAAACGTATTCCGGTGGTAGACACTGTAGAAGCTTATCCTGTCCCTGTCCTCGTTTTTTCAGGGGTTTTTTTCCACTCTCGCTCTTTTCCCCACCCGGAATGAAATTTCAGCCCTTCTCCAAGCCCAGTGTTAACTAATTATTTTTTGTTATCTTTCACTACGGCTTCAGGCCCTATCAGACTAGTGCACGCGCCACACAGATAAGACTGCAGCAGGGAGAGAGAGAGAGTGAGAGAGAGTATGTGAGAGAGAAAGAAATGGTAGATTTTTAATCATAGTGCTGTCTGCACCCACCTCATCAAAGTAGCACTGATGCCAGTTTGTTTAATCTGCTTCTGTTCTTCTCAGACCTCCATATTTCCAATGCATGGGAAACAGCATTTTTATTGGATTGGTGTGTGTGTGTATGTGTGTGTGTGTGTGTGTGTATGTGTTTGTGTATGTCAGCTGACATTCCACTTATTCTCATTCTCCACAGTAAAGTCCCAGTACATCACAGCAATTCACTGGACTGTATATAGTCCTGTATATTAATATGCTTCCCTGCTACATATTTGCCATACTGCTATGGCTTATAGTATAATATTATACATCAGTATTATGCCTCCCTTCTTTAAATACAGGTCCCCATATACTCCTATCTATATATGTATGTGTGTGTGTGCGCACGGGTGTGTGTGGGTGTGTTGCTCCCAATCAATAGACGTCTACGCATTAACATACTAAAATATATAAAAGAATGCATTTGATTATTCATATATTATATTCTTCTTTAATAGGCTTATATTATATTATGGCTGCTGTTGATTTACACGCTGATCAGCCACAACATTAAAACCACTGACAGGTGAAGTGACTAACACTGATTAACTTGTCACAGTGGCACCTGTGGAGGGGTGGGAGATATTAGGCAGCAAGTCAACAGTCCGTTGATGTTTTGGAGTCAGGAAAAATGGTCAAGCGTAAGGAACTGATTGACTCAGACTGAACCAATTTGGGGGGATATCACAGCTGTCACGTCGGCCCTCTGTCTCCATGAATGCAGGGCGAGGGAAATGACGCCAACAAGTAGTTGCTGAACCTAATACAACCCATCTTACCTACAAAACAATGTTTCAAAATAAAAGTACAAACAAAATAAACAAACTTAAGTAAGGGTGACCCCTAGTGGTCACGCACTGTCAGACCCCAGACCCGACAACAGCACACCTTCAGAGGTCTTGTGGAGTCCATGCCTCGATGGGACAGAGCTGTTTTGGTCTTTTCCTTCATTACTCACTAACTTCCATTGAAAATCCAGAAAATTCTCTGCAGATTGTATTCCAGTACATGTATAATTAAAATCTTCATTTTAAATTTGAATTTAGGGCAGCTGGTGGTTGGACCATTGCCCCTGTGATCAGAAAGCCGTTGGTTCGAATACCAGGACTGCCAGTGGCACCACTGAGGTACCCTTGAGTAAGGTACCGTCCCCACACAATGCTTCCTGGGCGCTGTGCTCCTGGCTGCCCACTACTTCACTTGGTGAATGGGTTAAATGCAGAGGAAGAATTTCGTGCTGTTTACTCTGTGTGCTGTGTTGTGTTTACGTAGGACAATAGTCACTTTACGCTTAACTTTACATAATTAAATATAAATATATAAATCCCTCACTCATTCACTCACTCACTTTCTGTAACCACTTAATCATGCCTATGCTGGGGTCACACACCACACATAACACACACACACATAACACACACACACACTATTCACTCAGACTCACACCTACGGTCAATTTAGAATCCCCAATTCACCTGACATTTGGACTGTGGGAGAAACCGGAGATCCCCGGAGGAAACCTACCCCACCATGAAGAGAACATGCAAACTCCACACACACAACACCAGGACCCGGATTCAAACTCCCAACCCTGGAGGTGTGAGGCACAGCTACAAATCAATTTCTAATAAAATAATCACATTTTTTTCTGATGTGATATTTTATTCAATATTCAAAGAGAGTATGAGATTGCATATGTGTGTGTGTGTGTGTGTGTGTGTGTGTGTGTATTTGTGAGTGAATGTTTGTATATATACACCATGTTATCCCCACCATGCTTGCAGGAAAGGTCAGTGTTGTCCTAAAGTGAGGAGTGGTCTTTAAAGGTTAAGTCCAGGGCTGTAGATGGCAGGATCATTACAGATGGAGTGCTATCTTTTTCTCACATAAGTGCACTCTTCCACCTACGTGCCGAAACCCAACGGCCCTGTTCCAAATCGTCCCTGACACCTTCTTTCGCCTGTGCCTAAGGAGGTCAGATGGCTTTGAAATTACATATAGTAATGTACTGTATTTGCATATGAAGGTCACTCCGAGGGGTCAATGAGAGTCGGGATTTGGATTTTGATTATTTCTTTCCCAATGCTTTCTTACCTTCAGTATAAATAGCATTTATTTTAGATACTGCCAAACTGGCAGCCACCAACTACTTACTTCTATTACAGCAATATGAACACAAAATAACATGGTAATTGAAGGGCCTGTATCGTATTGAAGGGCCTGTATCGAGTGTATAGTACTGTTAAAATGTTAAGGTTTCAGTAAAAAGCACAGTTACAGAAATTAACTCACAAAAACAGGTTTCAATTCACTGTTTTTGTGAACAAAACAGTGATCTGAGTGACTTTGGCATGAGCCAAACGCAGTGCACTATAGCTGTAGACCGGTCAGAGTGCCCATGCTGACCCCTGTCCAAAGTATCTACAATGGGCATGTGAGCATAACTGTTTGACGAGCAACACTGTAAAACAAATCTTGACATTTTGGGCATAATTTACATGTGTCAAAGAAGAAACGGAGAAACCGTTTTTGTTACACAACTTTATAAATTCTTTGTTGAGTATTTATCATCCCCAGTTATTCATTCTTAACTACTATGTCACTGTAACCAGAGCAACCATAGCTTATGCTGTTGTGTGACAAACATAATCATCCTGTCGAACAAGTCAAAGTCAAACGAGTGACACCACCATCGAGGAGAACATCGTCTCACTGACGAGGAGATGTATAGCTGCTCTGCAGTCAGGTGGCACAACCAGAGGGAATACAAGAACAACTCACAAAACAAAGTAACAGAATGCTTTATTTTAGTGTGGAATGCTGGCACATGAGAAAAAAAGCTCACGCAGCAATGAGCAGAACTATTAAAACTCCCCTGCTGAAGGGTTAACAGCAGCAGTGGCTAGACAAAGATGTGAGCCTTGAGCACCGGCTGTTTACCATCATGATAGCACAGTTAACTCTGGCTCCATTTCTAGATGTGTACGCCAAAGTGGGGACCTACATGGGTTAAATTGAGCTATTAACAAGCTCAGAAAACCATTATTTCCTGCAAGGTTTTCAACTTGTTTCTTGTAATAGCTTTGTAAGCTAGTCTGCATTATTTATGTGGTGCGCTGTTAGCATGAAACAGCGCTAGTCTGGAGTTAATTTGTGGTTAAACACATGGCTGTGTGTAAGTGGCCTCACTATTGAAGCGCAGCGGTGAAGAGCTGCATGTTCTGCGGTGAATTATTGATGAGGAACATTGTTTTCTGGGTGTGCAACACTGCTGCTCATCTTTAAGCTGGGCTGCATTAACAAACAGCAAATGGTTGGAAATATCAGGCCAAGTGCGTTATAGAACTCAGGAATGCTCCAGCTAAGATCTGTCTGAACAATCCAGGGAACATTGCAGAACATATGCTGAGTTCTGTCTGAGCATTGTGGAGCTCAGGGACATTCCAGAAGTCAGATAGAATTCTATGTAATTGTTATAGAACACAAGAATGTTCCAGAAGGTCCAGCTGTTATCTGCCTGAAGATTCCAGAACTTAGGTTGACTTCTATCTATAACTCAGGAACATAATGGAACCCTGAGTGAGGTCTATCTAAGCATTCAAGAACTTTCCAAGTTTTAAGTTCTATCTTAGCATTTTAGAGCGCAGGAATGTTCCAAAACCCTGAGTATGTTCTATCTGAGCATTCAGCAACATTCAGGTCTGTCTAAGTGTTCTAGATCTCAGGAACATTCCAGAAGTCAGGAAGAGTTTTGTCTAATCATTTTATATTTCAGAATCCTAACTGAGGTCTATCTGAGCATTCTAGAACTTAGGAACATTGAAGAACTTGGTCTGAGCTCCATCTGAGCTTTCTATTTTTCAGAACTCAGATCAAGTTAGATCTGAGCGTTTTGCAGCTCAGGAACATTGCAGAACTCTGAGCAGGTAGAATGGAATTAAACTTTTGCATCTTGCTATACCAGGGATGAGTGCAAAAATCCCCCGAAAACTTTTAATATACCATTAGCATGTCATCACAGCGCTGATGTGTTGACGGAGCAGATAAGAGGAACGTTCTCATTGACCTGATGAGCATGATTTAGCATCGGATTAAATCGTCTTACCACAAGAACCCTAATTGCACCAAGTCAGTGATGCCTAATGGGGCCTGAATTGGCTTGATTGCTTACTGCACTTTCATGCTAACTTAGCTCATTTAAAGAAACCCTCAAACTTTCTAGATTTTTTTTTATTTAGGGTTGGAACTTTGAATCTGCCAAAAATCCTCTTTTCTAAGTGTCTTAGTTGGAGGACCTGCTTGTTAGATTTAAATCAAAGTGAAAAGAAAAGTATTTCCATGACTGCTAAGCTAATGAAAGCTGAAATGGAGATGTTCTGGAGGAGCTGAGGAGCACTTTCCTACAGTTCCTACTGCCACTGATGTCAAAAGGGCAGGTCAGACAGATAACACACAACCCATTTTCATGCATGTTTTATTTTAGATCACACATATATGGTCCAAATATGCGTATCTAACTGGGACCTGAAATTGAGGTCAAGTGGAATCGAAAGGAGAAGAAAAGAAGAGAAAAGAAGGAAAGGTATCTGACACGTCTTCTAACAAAGATGCAGCTCGGCCTGAAATATTTAAGACTTGCTTTCAATTATTCATGCTGGTTCCACCCAGTGTGAGTAACAGTAATCCATTCCTACACCAGAGGCTCTCTGTGCCTGAACAAATGGCTTGTTGTTTTAATGTAATTTGCCCCAGGAGAGTTTGTGGGTGGCTAAGTGTAATATTTGGCAAGAGGAGTGAGTGCAGAAGTGATGTAGTATTTAAATAAAGCAGATAAAAAACACTGCAAAACTCTTTCCTGTCTTCCGAATCTTCCTCCAACTCCAGTCGAACTCACGAGTCTGGAAGGAACGGAAACATGTGGCAAATGTCTTCTGACAAGGGGGCTAATCCTTGATTCGTTTAGCCCAGAGACAAAGACGCTGACATTTTTTAGCACGCGACATCGTTTCATGTTGAGAAACTTACAGCTGTGTTCATGCAGTCCACAGACTTTTCATTACTTGTGAACTTCAAGTAATCATGTTGGACAGTTATGCCTGACGTCAGTTATTAACCCTTCAGCGGGAGGGTTTGAAACAGTTCTCCCCATCGCCGCATTAGTTTTTTTTCTTGTTCCACGCTAAAATTCGACAGTCTGTTGCTTTGCATTGTGAATTGTTATTGTATTCACTCTGGTTGCACTGCCTGACCCCAGAGCAGCTAAACATCTCCTTGTGAGTGAGACGATGTTCACCTCGATGCTGGTGTCACTCGTTTGGCAGGATGATTATGTTTGTAAAACAGCACAAGCTGTGGTTGCTATGGTTACAGTGACATAGTAGCTATGAATGAATATAGGGAGACAATAAATACTCGTTTATAAAAACAACAGCTTGTCAGTATAATTTCCTAGTGTTACTTTGACTCGTGACAATTGTGGCCATTAGTTGCACAAAATGTAAAGATTTGTTTTACAGGTTCTGTTTTTTTTCGTAATGTGTTGTGCACTTGAGTGTCCTGCGCGGTGCTCCGTCCGTCAGTTGGGGCGTCAGGTGTTCAGACGCAGTCCAAGTTTAGTGTGATTTAGTTATTGATATAGTTATTGACTTAGTTATCGACCTCAGAACATCTGGATTAAAAAACTCTAACAAACTGATGGTAACACACACACACACATACTGTCCAGTCAAAGATAGGAATCCTCTAAACCTGTACCATCTGGCCTATGAAGCTGTATGAGGCCTCACTGGGATCATCGGTTGTATTTCTCTAGGTTTTATAGGTTTTACTGTCGCTAAAACTTAAGCTGTCCTTGAATAGCTGACTGCTGCCCACATCGCTCCTTAGTGAATTTAGTAGTTGACTAGTCAATGCAACCCCTATACTACTCCCAATGGAAACACCAGGGATACAGTTCATACTAAGATTTAATGAAAGAGGTAAATCTCCAAGTCCTTGCTGTCATGCTACCCTGCATTCGCTGAACATGGCCTGTGGGCCTAACCTGGCGAACTTGGTGACAGTGAGCGATGGTGATGTATTTGGGACACAGCCAGACCATTTGTATTCATTACTTTACTGACAACATCCTCAGAGTCGTTCCCTTCCTATTGTGCATCTATAGACCTCCTTTAAGAGGGGTCTCCGGGTTGCATAATCACTTTTAAGCGCGAGTGCATTATCTTCTAAAGCCGGTAGTGCTCCGACGGCTCTGGCCTCCTAAAATCACTGACCTGCTCTCACCCCCCCTCGATTGTAGCTTCAGATAACTGCAACCCCTCTGTCTCCGACACAAAGCAGCTTTTCTAAGCTTTTCCCATTGCTATTCACTGCGGACAAAGAGAGATGGATGCAGGGAGGACAAAGAGTGGAAAGGAGGGATGCGGCGAGCTCCTCAGGCGGTGGAAGAGATTAAATCGGTTGATCTTGAAAAAGAGGTTGTGGACGCACGCTACTTTTTACGCGAATCTACAGGCCAAAAAGGCCAACAGTGTCAGGAAAGTTTTCTCCGCTGATTTAAGAAGTACTTCATTATGTTTTCTTATCATTTACTTAACAAAAAGTCTTAACAAAAACAGTTAGTATTCCACATCAAATAAAGCACTTAGGGCAAGAAAACTTCATCACGTCTTCATTTTCCAGAAGGGCATCATAAAGATCTACTATACAGAACAGACTGCAAATAGAGCTAAACTTCAAACACTCTTCTGAAATCAGCAGGACATCCATATCCCACTTAATTTGATCTGATTGCAGCAGAACGGGGCTTCAGAGAGAAAATACAAACAAGACTTTTTGTTTTATACAGTCTTGGAGAATGGCTTATATAGCGGTTTATTGAAATGTGTGTGTGTGTGTGTGTGTGTGTGTGTATTTGTATGTATTTATATACATAATAATCATAATAATCATTATTGTATTCATCAGGATTTGCCTGGATCATAAAAAGTGGCCATTTAAAAAAGAAAAGTAATGAGAACAAAGCAGGACGGCCTACAGAAACCTGTTGGATGTCACTGATGTCCAAAACTCTCTAATTATTTAAAAGTAAATTAATATAAAAATCAGCTTTTTATTGTTATCTTGTTATTGTACATTTCCCGCTGTTTCTGAATCAATAGTCCATTATTTGTTGAAGGCATGATTTAATTGCTTAAATGTGTATGTGTAATTTTTTAAGACTTAGACACCATGAACCACTGGTTAGCAGGCCAGCCTGTTAGTTTCAGCTGAGCTTTGTCAAATACATGAGCTCTGCAACGGTGTGAGAACAATCAAAACTGTGCATGAGGGAGAGTGGCTGGTATGTGTGTGTGTGTGTGTGTGAGCACATGCATGTCTCCCTTTATCAGCTGACACACTATAAAACAATCAAAAACAGTGCAGACTACTGACCCTTGAATAAGCTCACTGGTGTGAACAGGAACAGCGTAAATGTACTGAGATAACTTATTCGCAATCATTTTACAACTACTCCAAAAACCCCAAGAGAAAGTGAGAGAGTAAATCCAGCATGAAGACAGACAGCATCACCTGGAGCAGCATGGACAGCTAGTGGTTCATCCATTTGCTACTTCAATGTATTATTTATTTTGACTGTTTTTACTTTTTTATTTTCCCACTGCAGTCTTCTCTTTTCTGTTCATCAGTGGGTTTTATTATGTCTCGAGTCCGTTGCAGAATCTGTTATCATCCTGTTGTCCCCTGAGATATTCTGCCGCATTGAAAATCCCTAAATGCAAAGATGACTTTAAATAAAGAATGACGTTGGTGAGTACATGCTGCCGGAGTGGAGGTGAAGACCGGTGTTTTTGCCAGATAGGTGGGGGTGGTGGTAGGAGGAGGAAAAACATGCTTTGATGTCATTGGCCTGCTCGGACAACATGTCTGCTGTGCCCCCTCACATTCGTTCTGTAAGTTTGCTGCATGCTACGCACACTTATTTGGAGACACACTTTTATAGTAAGCAAACTGCTGGAAGCGTACCACTCATATGGCATAATTAAACTGTCTCTACGTAAACAAGTCAGTTTTAAGTTGTTTGGGTGACGGCCAAAGCTAGAAGTTGCAGACTGGGATGGTAATTGCTAATTTGTTTCCCCTGAGCAGTCAGCAGTGTGAGTCATAAAGTCTGATGTTGACTGCTTGACGCACCCACCTTCACACTCATAACCTGGAAATATTCTCACAGCAAGGCAGGAGTTTTCCTTCTGTCTTTCTCTGTCTCTGTCTCTGTCTCTGTCTGTCTCTGTCTGTCTCTGTCTCTCTGTCTCTCTCTCTCTCTCTCTCTCTCTCTATGACCTCTCTGTTCTCCCCGTTTGGGGTAACTGTACCGACCGGGCCATAATTGGACCTAAAAAATTCCCTCAACCCCTCAGACCAGAAGTTCAGGAGGAAAGCTATAATAACTGGAAGTACGAGAATGGTGTAATCCACCAGATAAATAGCTTCGTCCCCTTTTGCCAAAGCCACATTTCTGTTTGAATAGGGACACCATCTGCCAAATGGCTGCGCCTTTTAAACGAAAACATCCACTCTCCAAAACCATGGGGTCATTCCGGAGAAGACGCTAGGCCGCGTGTGCCTTGAGGCCATCACTAGAAGCCAGGGAGATTCCGCTGGTGCGCGAAGAGAATCTTTGGCACTGCCTCGAGCATTACGTCCGTTTGAACAGGGAAAACACGCCGGCTTGATGAAACAGTTCAGCAGAAAGTCAAACTCACACAGTCTTGTGTTTTCTCAGCGCTGTACTAGAGCTACAATGCTAATACAGCTAACAAGCTAGCTTATCAACTTGAAGTGTGCCAGCTGTAGGCCTTGAGATCTCGAATACAAGGTTTCCGATGTTGCTTGGCACTGTTATCTACTAGCATAGGATAATTTAAGAGTGATACTCTATGCTAGCAGCCTTTTGTCCATTTCAATAGATAATAGTAAGTCGTATGGTGTCAGAAACCACACAAGCAAGTCTGCTAGAGATTGCTGCATATGGTTTGAGGTGAGTATAGGATGATTTAGGCAAGAAAGGATGTGAAACGCTACTAGCTGATTTATCAGCTGGTGGAGAATGGGGTAAATTAAATCTTTTGCCAAAAACCAGTCGTGCATAGTCAGTGTCAATTTGCCCTCATGACTTAAACCACAGATCTCCAGCTTAAGCGAATGTTTCTCCGGAACAACTGCAGAACCTACAAATGCACAAATATTATGAATTTTGACAGCGAACTGGTAAAGGGGCAGATAGTAAACCGCCCTGGCCAAGGGGAATGGGGAAAAATCTAATCTTGGCAGGACGGAGGGTGGCCCATGGGCCTTTGGCCCATTGTCAGAAGCAATCACATCGCTTTGCCATTATCAGTGTACAATTGCGCCAAAGGCAACAGCAGCGGGGTGGGGGGGTTGCGGGAGCAGCCCTGCAGCAGATCCTTACACTTCTTTCCAGACGTGCCATGCTTCATGAGCAATGCCATGCCCTCAGGGCCCATCCTGACAATGTTTGGACAAGTGATTTATGGCTCCGTGGCATGCAAAGCGTCTCTGTGCGCGTTTTAATTGAATGCCACCAGTCAGGAGATAAACTAACCAGCGTCCTGCCTTTTCCAGCCATTATGTATTTTCTGATATTTCGAGGTAAACACTAACACGACTGGATCCATGGAAGGAAAAGCGGCGCTGAGCGTGCTGTTGTGATACTGAAGCGGATCATTTGTGGGAATGCTCTGCTCCGAGCGCATATTTTGGGTTTGGGACGAGGAGGTGCGTGTGTGCAAATTGCTGTAAAAATGCTGGAATGAAAGGCGAAACTGGAAACTCAATAAAACTTTTGCTTGGCTGAAGCGCAAGTCATTTAATTGACAGAGCGCAGCCACAGCTATCTGATGTTTCAGTGCGAAAGGAAAATTAGCTGAAACAGAAGATGTTATTCCTCAAAAACGTCTGTTCTTCCCGCCACGCATCCACATGGTGTAAGGCTTTTTGTTTTGAGTTCTCTCACTGCGCGTAAACAGAACAGAATGGAATCTGTCCAGTTTAATGGCTTCTTTTCGTACACAACCATTTTATCAATGCCAACATGTCAGTCAGCGTGAAAAAAGACAAGAAACACAAGCATGAATGAAACAAGCATGAAAAGCTTCACCCCAGCTTTTGGCTCTCATTTGATATAAGGCGGACGTCCACAATTCCGCAAGCAATTATTTTGATAAATTTCTAATTTTCGCCGAGCATTCTTATACACAGCGGCCTGTGCGGTGTCAAGTCAAAGAACCTCGCAATCTGACAAGCCAAGAAATAGAAGCCGCAGTCAGCGCTGTTTGTAAAGACTCACATTTTTCACCGTCTCACGCCATTTGCCAATTAATTCCTGCAGGGCCTCAACGCGGCCACTGCCGCAGTAGCTCCGCGACGACCCAAGGGCCACTGGGTGCCTGTGTTCAAATGGGCTTACCCAATGAGCCCACACTAACCTCGGGCGAAAGTCATTTACTCCCTCCATTATTCCCCATCTTATTTATTTGGAATGAAGCTTCCATTTCTCCCAGCTTTGCATTCGTTCGCAAAAGTGTGGCCGTGAGAGAGAAGCATCGGAGGCAATCGGTTTCCCCAACCGCTGGGCCCCATATTGTTAGAAATTACACTTTCAATTTGCTGCGGTGCCTCCGCTCAGTAGGCGCCTCCGCACTCTTCGCTTTACGGCCGGAGGACGAGACAATTGAAAACACAATGGATTCTGAAGGATGCCGGGCAAATGGCTGCTCGCCGACAGATTGGTGTCATCATTTCTGATGCGGAGATAGCTGACGGTTTATTTCTGCGATACGGCCTCCCCGAACGGTTAGACGGGAGCGAGCTCAAACGCAATGACGCGGCAAAAAAAGAACTTTTCACTTAGACGGCCAATCCAATCCAATTCAGCAGAGTCATCTCTCTCTCGAGCACAACGTTAATGACGTGGTTGCACCACCAACAACCACTGGTGTAATGATTTGTTGATGGATCACCAGCAGATTGGAATTATTTCTCTAACAATAACAGCTGGCCAGTGGTTGTCAGTGGTGTCACAGTGGCTGATGAATGGAAAAGTATAAAATGTCAGATTTTCTTTGGTGCTTGGATAATATAATTAGCTCTTATTAATTATAATTGATACATTCCTGACTCGATCATTGGCGTATGAGGCTTCAATACAACTGACCAGCTGTAGGGAAACTGTCTATAAACATAATGACAACAAAAACCCACTATGTTTTCATTAGTTCCACCCAGTTCAACCAGTGTGTGATGTTAAAGATATGGTCACTCTGTTGACAGCTACTGGTGAGATGAATGGGTTGACATTCGTCTCCCATCCCTCCCAGAAACACACTTCTCAATAAAATCAATGGTACAATGTCAATGGTACAACAGTAACGGTACAACAATGGTACAACAGATTAACAGTAAACACTGAGTGTATAGTAACGGCACCCAGCTGTATGTATGTATGTATGCCTTATCCATACTGCACCTATTTTTTTCACCTCCCATTGGCGGATTGCTGCTAAAACCCCACTTTCCAACCTGAAGAAGATTGGCTGGCTGAGGAGAACTGTCATGTGTTCTTGTCATTTTGCTTTTAGCTTGTGTATCGTTGTACTCTTTGTCTACTTTGTAAATATTTGCATGTATATATTTCCTCGTTTGGTTCTGCCAGGTTGAGGTTACTAATCACCTCCTCCTAGTCTTATGTAAAACATATCCATTACTTGTTCTGTTTGATACTTGCGCTGCACCCATGCTTTCATGGGTCTGCTCGATGGCAGGGCCAAAAGTAGGCCGCAACTGAACTGTGTCACTGCTTTCTGATTAATGTTTCCTCATAGCAAGGAAAGAGTTCCTTTTTACTGTTCAAGCAAAACAAAACAACAATAGAAAAACATATTAACAACAGGGCAGTCGACAAATTACAAGCACGACTGTCTGTTTGGGCTGAAGTTAAATTTCAGTTTTCTATAATGGTTGTTAAAGATACATTTTATTATTACAAAACATATACAAGGCCCATCACTAACAAGTTAGCTGAGTCACATGGCTCAAAAATGCTGAGAAAAAATTGTAAGAACTCAAATAAGACAAATAATAAAAAGACCACAATAACAAAAGCAGCTCTGACAGAAAAAACTTTCAGATGGTATGACTCCATGGTTTGGGGACAGCCACCATCCATAAACCGACAGAATTGCACTGCTTATGTGTCAGAAACAGCGTTACCAGGCTGAGATACACTGGAAAATCAAAGAGCACTGCAAATTCCGCGGCATCACAGTACACTTTAGATACGGCACGCTCCTGTATACCTATAGAAAGTGCATATAGATTTACATTGTAAAGCATGTTGGTATTTGGATGTTAGCCACGCTAGGCTTCCCATATAGGTTTTGATTGTAGTTTGAGCAGTGTAGTTAGGCAGCATGTTTGAGTAAAGCCAGGAATAACCAAAAACTTCAGAGTTAGGATTAGGTTCTGTTCTCATCTAGAGACCCCAGCTGTCCCTATCCTTTGCAATTTTTCTGTATATAGACCAGCTTGTACATTTTGTGGCACTTTACACATACAATTTATGTAACAATACACGGCACTAATTGGTTGGTGTCTTTTACTGTCCT
>JBBPCY010000082.1:1006276-1021872 GCA_037974405.1 Brachyalestes nurse
AGAGGAAAGTGTTGATTACAGCAGTGTTTTTATACTTTTCCTCATTAAATAAGATGTGATTCAGGTGATCACTAATCCCTCATAAAGCAGAATGTGTAGGAATTTAACAGACACTGGCATGGAATGCTGATGCTGATTTAAAAATAAATTGCATAGAGATGCTGCTTTAAATATAAATTGCATAGAGATGCTGCTTTAAAAATAAATTGCAGTGGTCTCTTATTTTCCAGAGCTGTATACTACTATACTGCTACATTAAATATGGTAAAATATAATAATCCCGCATTGGGGCAAATTCCACATTCAAATAAAATCACACTCACATCACCAAATGATTCTAGCATCTTAATTAAAACACAATTTGTTTCATATTTATTATTTTCAGTAATTCCAATTTTCACAACAATGTTATTTAAGTTCTGGTCAGTAGGGAAAGTCCCCAAACCCCACCTTTGAGGGCAGCCATTGGTTCATAGGTCTACTGAATGCTTTCCATTCATTGGTTAACTTTTAGATTATGTGTATAACCTAAATTGGGGCATGTCCTTTGCTAACTATATGTAAATAAAGGTGCTTGTTTCCACGCATGATCTCTTTATCAATTAAACTCGCTTATTTTGATTTCAAACATTGTTGACTTCAATTTTAATGCAAGCTTTGACGAAGAAGGACCCCTTTCAGTGATACTAAACCAAAATGAGAATGCCGTTTCCCACAGGTTAGCAATAAAAACAAACTGAACTTTAAAGACATTGACATACCTAAAAACTGGAAGCCAAGGAATATGATGCCGATAGGTGGGGTATGGGCATTTAGCTACATTAGCCAAACATTTGGACGCCAAACATGTCTTGGCTGATCAGCTACATTTTGGTTGAGGCGGGGAACTGTACACTTTTTGTACAAATATCCCTTTGAAATTTGGCAACACATGTTGGACCTCACCGCTGTAAGAAACCCAAAGAAACCCTACAAATTCCAGATTCAAACCAAAACTGCGTCAAACGCGAGTTCCTCGCTGAATCATCCAGCAAGAAACAACGTGACTCGTATAACTCCAGAGCTCAGAGCATGAAAACGAAACACTAATATTACCATTTCCCACAGGTTAGCAATAAAAACCTAGCCAAAGTCATACTGGCCACTCTTAAAGCCTTGGACATCCGTGAGGGATCGGAGATTAAAGGACTCAGAAGAAGGAGAACATGTTTTTGTATTGAGTCCTGCCATGAGAAGCAGTCATTATGGAGAGTTCTCCCAGGCAATGAGCTGTGCACTGCTGTGTTTTCCTTCCATCCATTGTGTGTGTGTGTGTGTGTGAGTGTGTGAGGCCTTTCAAAAGCACATCGGGTTTTGGCCTGAGAATGTACGAGAGAGGGGCAAATGAAGATGGATCTGTGTTGTGCTCGAGGCTCAGGAAAAATCTTTTTCTTTCTTTCTCTCATAATAGAGGCTGTTCAACCCGGCTATGACCTCTGTGTGTAAGAACTGGTCCCAAAACACACAGAGACACACAGACACACACACACAAACATGGCAAAATCCTTACCCCACTATTTTAAAGTGAAAGTTGGGAAGGAATGCAGTTGCCATCCCTACCCATTTCCCAGTGTAGCCCTTTAAATCCCTACAGAAGAGGACATGATTTTATGTTCCTCCATCCTTCCGCTCTTTGACTAGAGCCAGAGGTGATGATCACATCAAGCCGCCGCATCTTCACTTCATCCTCGCCTCCGTTGCCATGTAACCCACACGAGCCGCTGCTTGTACCTCGATGTAAGCCCCGAGTAGCCTAGTAATCTCTCCAAACTCAGCCTTCACACTGGGGGGAGGCTGGCGATAATGGTGGGGATAAATCTGTAAACCCCTCTCTCTCTGTGGCCCCAGGACGTTGTTTCACTCTTCGCTTCCTCTCTCCAGCTTTTCCGCTGAAAAGTCACGCCGCAGGACAGCATTAGCGACCAACACGTCAATATCGCACACTCCACTCCCAGACAGTAATTAAGAAGGATCAAGTCTTGGAGCCGAAATGAACGTCCACGGGTCAAAAGGAGACGCGTCCCCTCAGGTTATGTGTAGCTATTAAGAAAAAGAAAAGGCACCAAAGGAGAATCTTGCTATTGAGAAGTTAAATGGTGAAGTTGAGATGCTGGTCATGGTTATAAACACAACTAGTTCAAGAGTAAAAAATTTCATTTACACTCATCCTCAGTGTAGTGAATCAGATTCTTTGTCTGCAGTTCATTTCTTTTGTTTCGCCCTGGAGCTACAAGGCTAACGTAGATAACAATGGAAATGAATACTTAGCATCATGCAAAACTACATGTATAAATCATCACACACTCATCGCAGACCCTGCTGGGTTGGTAAGTAATTCGTCATAGACTTGCTGATGTGGTTGTTGACACTGTATGACAGACTGGTATATATAAATATGGACTAAAGTGTGTTAGCATAGCTTAAAAACAGTAGTAGTGGCCATCTAGCCTGAATCAGATTAACCACCAACTCAGTAATGAAGAGGAATCAACCAGTCATGTTCTGATGGGAACAGTTTTATGAGGGAGAACATCACTCTAGTCAAAGTCAAAGGGAACTTTGTCATCTTGGCCATATACAGTATAAAGAGAGACAGAATGGCGAAGCTCAGGTTCCAGAGTGTACACATAGTGCTACAGAACTTAGCTGGCAGTGGTTAACCTGGTTAAAAGCAGATGTTGATTTTAGTGTAGCTTTAGGGGTATTAGGCACTGATGTACGTCGCTCTGGATAAGAGCGTCTGCTAAATGCTGTAAACATAAATGGAATACATTGTGAAACAAATAGAATAGTGCAAATATAAAGTATTAAATAAGATAAGGGCGAGACTTAACCTGTCTAGTCTTTCTGGAGGTTCTAGGTATGTCACTGACTCTAAATATGAGTGGTAGTCTAATCAGTGGGACACTTTACTGAAGGAGTAACTGTAGAAAAGCTACGCTGGTACATGTTCATATGTCGGTTACAGCTTCACACACAAAATGGGACGTCTTTTACAAGCTTCAGACATCAGTGTGTAATCTATAAGGAGCCAAAAATGTTCATGTGTAATGCCTTTAACCTGACATGATCCCATTGTGTTTCTAGTGCAAATTAGCATTGAAGGTTTTTTCTTTGTTTTGATTGCATTTTAATATTTATGGCCCAAACTGAAGGCATAGCTCACCATTGCAGGAATGTTTAAATGTGATTCAGTGATGAAACCTAAGTTTATATTTAACTACAGCTCAGATTGTATGACCGCAGATGCCTCTTTTTTCTATAGCGCTCTGAACGCCAAAGGTATAAGATATTTAATGTGTAGGAGAAATCTGACGACTTTTTCCACTCGCTTTAAAAAAAAATAAATTCCCCACTCATCATTTAAGGCAAGCTGTGTTTTGACGCATTCAGTGGTGCGGCACGCGGCTTCGCTTCCCTTTCCGCTCTCTTCATACACCCTCTGAAAGTGCCTCCTGCGTCTTAAAAAGCTTTAATGTGTTTAGAGTCGGCTAATGAACACTTGAGATATTCAAAGGTTGGTGTGTCACATCCTGCTCTTGTTTGATACTTGTATGGAAAAGAGTCGATGGTATAAAAGGAGGTGAAGGGAAAAAAAGCACATTTTATCTCAAGAAAAGCTGATCTGAATAAAACATGCTAAGTGTTATCTAATCAGGGTTGACGGGTTCTCTACCTTCAGTCACCGTTACAGCTGTGTAAATAGAACTCTCCAATCTGACCATTTGCAAGCAAAATAAACCCATAAAATGAGTTCAGCCAGTCATCAAGAAGTGGATTACCCCTGTATCCTCTTGTGTAGGTTGTCCGTGTATACAAAGAAATGAATTCAGACTGAGCACTATTTAACTACCATGGTATTGAAGGCCCAGCACTGCTCAGCATAAACATTCTACTCTATTACTGTCAGTGTAATTGAAGCTCTGACTGCACAACACAAAAGAAGTCGTAATTATATCAAACAGAGGTGATATACAGCGCTAGCTCCCTCTTCAGATGGACTCTTTAGCTTCTCTGACCTGAGCGTACATCCTCATCTCTGCCTGACCTAAGCTGGCAGTAGAAAACCTAACAACAAAGAAGAGTCACTCTTCTGTGTCTTGTTGATCTTTTGTGTTTTCTCTATAAACGTCTAGGCATAGTTGGCTGGCCCGAGGAATCAAATTGATTTGGCTTAAATAAATAAAATCTCTAATTTTCTATTTCACTAATCTCGCTCTAATCAGTTTTTGAGTGCAGTCCTTTTGCTACTAAAAGGAAAGGGGTTATTTTTCAGTAAACTGTAAAAAGTATCTATGCATTTGCAAAGTAAGCCATAAAACTAATCAGCAGTTGATGTAGGTAAAAATAGCCTCCAGTTAAAAGAGCTACGGGACGACCTGAAAGCAGCTGGAACAGCAGTTACACTGAGAACAATACGCAGCAAACTGCACTGCAATCATCTCTGCTCCTGCACCCCACGTTCAACTTCTCTGCTAAAAAAAGAAATTCAGAGAGAAGTCTTACATTTACACAAGAGAACGCAGACAAATGAAGCAATGCACTCTAGGGGTGTAACGGTACAGAAAGGTCACGTTTCGGTTCACACTATAGTTCTGACATCACGGTTTGGTACGGTTCCAATACAGTGAAGTTTCTAAAAAATTCTAAAGCATAAGGCTTGTTTTTGTTTATTTTACTGTTACAGGATGAGCCTGTTGCTTTAAGGAACTATGCATGCTGGGGGATGTAGTTTTTCAGGTGTGTGTAGTAGTGCAGGGAATTTTTTCTGAGTTTCTTTTCATGGCTGCTCCGTTCGCGAGTGCTTTTCGCCACTCGAGGGCTCTTTTTGAAGAAAGAAAATAAATTCTCCTGTTCTGAGGGAGGAAAGCACAGACCTAGCTCCCCGTATCGTCTGATTTTTGGACCTGCCGAGCGAACGACGCCTGGATAGCAGCCGCTAACACCAAGGTGAGAAGGCAACAAAACTTATGCTTGTAAATTTAGTTCTGCATTACTTTAATCACTTCTTCTCCGTCGTACCGTGTATTCTCCGTACGGCATCATGTACCGAACCGTGACCCATGTACCGTGACGGTTCTGTACGAATACATGTACCGTTACAGCCCTAATGCACTCAGACTTCACAAAAATAGCTTCAGCTCATCACGTTTGGAGAAGTAAGGGTGGCACATAAGAATACCCAGCTCACAGTGAAGTAAGAAGGTGGGAGCATCATGATCTGAAGCTACTGTCAGTACCGGAGCATCATGCACTGTCAAAGAAAATATGAAATGAGCGACATACAGTGCATTAACTATAGGTCTTCATTCATTCATTCATCCTTACTAGGGTAGTGGGTACCTGGAGCCTATCCCGTGGTCTACGGGTGCAAAGCAGGGACTCACCTTGGGTGGGATGTGAGCCCACCTCAGGACTATAGATCTACAGACAATAAATCAAAATGGTTTCTCAAGAAGGGGAAGGTGTTTACATGGCCTGGCCAACCTTCTGATTTTCAACCGATTTTTCTTGAAGCACCATGCTACAAAAATCACTATCGATGTCTTGAAACTCATTTTCAACAAAGATTTGCAACAAAATAGTAATGTGTGCCCCTACCATGTCTTTTATGTAGTGGCTGATCTGTTGCCAAAGGTATGCTAAGAATATTCAGTACTAAAGTTCAAGGATTCCTTTATTGTCATCAGCAGCTGTGTGCTAAGACATTTCTCCATGGACCACAGTGCAACAAAAAGCAACATTCAACAGAGTGAAAATTCTGACCGAAACAATACAAACACTAAAAAAAATAGACATAACAACAACATAACAGTAATGTAATGTAAAAGTATAGTCATGTACACATTTCAGAATAGTTTTGCATCATACATGTTTTTATCATACATATTACTGCACAGGACGCAGTTACGGCATTGAACAACATGCAAGGAATGACAGAAACAGTACAATAAATAGACAACAATGCAATATAACAGTTGTATGAATGTCGGAGACAAGACAGCAAGTATTGTGCATATATATATATTTTTTTTTGTATTGTTCGTACTGTTTCTGTCATAATTTGAATATATATATATAAATGCCTGTTTTGTTGAAATAATGTCAAACCTATATAATGAACTCAGTTCATCTATGGTCAGTTCAAACATGTAGCCTAAGGTATACTCTACTTGTGCTCTTACTGAACACACATTTCGAATTCCTATTGATCGTTACTGCTCATGTGAGACAATCTGTCGGCATTCAGGAGGCAAACTGCAAAACCATCAGAGCATGGAGTGCTATATTTGATTTAAGAGGCTAACTGTTCCACCAGCAAAAAACACACATTGCTAAGTTAATTTCCAAAATCCAGGGACTAAGGCTAAGTGTTTCTAAATCCAATTTTATCCCAGTTTTACTTGGCCAGGCTACTCCATGGCCCTCCACCTTTAGGCTACCACTGAGCCATACAACAGGACTGACCTGAGGAAATGTGTAGCATGTGTGGCTTGTTATAGTGCTCTGTAAGCTGTAAAAGGTAATGACAGGTGACATACTGACATATTGCATACCGAGGGCTGCGAAGTCCTGCAATGGAAAAAGGCACATGCAGTGCCAACAAATAAAAACTATGACGCCACCGATAGCTTTTAGCGATAATGAACCATGCAGTAGTGCATTGCACACTAAAGTATTCCGAACTGATCAATTTAATTCAGGTATTTGTGTTGTACCCTTACTGAAAACCTCCATAAATGTCACTAGCATTTGGATAGTCCTTGATAATTGCACTAACTTTCACTAGTTTAATGCAAGTATCAAGGACTATCCAAATGCTAGTGACATTTATGGAGGTTTTTCGTAAGGGTACAACATAAGTCAAGCTATTAACACCTATAGAGAAAATCCTCACAAATGTATTTGGAGGCAGGGACTCACTCTGGCGCCAGCCCACCGCAGGGCATACTTCGAGATGTAATATTACCATAACATAATAAAGTTCACCTTTGAGTATTAGCCATTCCAGCAGGCTGATCAGTTGCCAAATGTATGCTTATAATGGTCAAAATATATTCCTTTAGGCCCCACGGTGATGCAGTGGGTAGCACTGTTGCCTCACACCTCCAGGGGTTGGCGGTTTGAATCCAGGTCCTGGTCTTGAGTGTGTGGAGTTTGCATGTTCTCCTCGTGGTGGCGTGGGTTTCCTCAAAGGTCTCCGGTTTCTACCACAGTCCATAGACATGCGTGTCAGGAGAATTGGGGGATCTAAATGGACCGTAGGTATGTGTGCCCTGTGGTGGGCTGGTGACCAGGCCCATGGTGAGTCTGTTGTTGGGCCCATAGACCCCTAAATAGGCTTGGGGTACCTGCAACCCTAGTAAGTATTAAGCGGTTACAGAAAATGGATGAATGAATATATTCATTTGATTATTAATTTGATTTAAGTTTCCATGTTGTACCCACAATGAAAACCTTTACAAGTATGTTGTCAGTATTTGGACAATATTCAGAGTTAAACCAAAATCTAATAAAATGTTCACATGCTGTGACTATATTGAAACCTCTCACAAAAATGTCCTCAGTATTTAAAGACTGAATAAAACCTTACTACTATTCTACACAGACCTACCTCAGCTTCCACTGGTTATTACCCATGCTAGCCTCACTAAGTTGTTGAACATGCTGCAAAAAGGTACAGTGGAATACTTCAGAGTAAATGACCAGTTCTGAAAAACATATTTATAAAATCATATTTAGATAAATCTTAAATCTACCTGTGTTTCCAAAGATCGTAAACCATTCTGGCATTGCTAATTTGCACCACAATCAAGCTAAAAGTGTTCATAATGCTTTAGTTTAATTCAGGCATCAATGTTGTAACTTTCAGAAATATACCATTAGTGTCTGGAAACCTCTTGCAATCGTAATACTACTCTCTATATGTAGATGCTTTAGTTTCTACAGTTTATTAGCCATTCTAGCTTTATTAGGTCGAACAACTGACAAAAATTAACGAATAAATTTGAATCAAGTGTCTAAAATTGGCAAATGCATGAAAATTAAAAATATTCATTTTAAACATATTAATTCAATGGTTTACTCACACTAAACATCCCTGAAATGTATCATAAGCATTTTGGAAACTGCATAAGCTATGCTGGAGTCTCAACTTGCACTCCTTACATCTCACCCTGTAAACTTAAGCAGAGCTAACCCTGTTCTGTTTTCTTTATGAGGGGAACCACTGCACGTTTGTCTAGCGACTGATCACCTCTGGGACCGCATGCTCCTCCCCATCAATGGGCAACTGGTGCTTCCCTCCAGGTCAACCAGAGGAAGATGGATTCCCCTTTTGAGTCATGGTTCCTCCTGAGGTTTCTTCCTCCAGCTGAGGGAGTTTTTCCTCGCCTCTGTCGCCTTTGGCTCATTAGGGGCTCGGACCTGGACTCTGCAAAAATGCTTTGTAACTACTTGGTTGTAAAAAATGCTATATTAATTAACTGTACATAAATACATAAAACTGTTCTACACAAGCCTATGCTAGCTTTCACTGATAATTAGCCATGCTAGCAACTGTTGCCAATTGTACAGCAAGAAATGGTTTGAGCGCCCAACCTGAGCCTCACAATTATGTCATCGGTATTTGAATGCTGTATAATATGCTACAGGTGTGCACTTGCTATTACCGGGTGTGCACTTGCTATTAGCATTGTGAGGCTGATCTGTTGTCAAAGGTATGCTAAGAATATTCAGTACTAAAGCACTTCATTCAAGTACCCATGCTGGACCTCGCAAATATGTCATCAGCATTCGGAGGTGGCGGGTAATGTTAATATTATTCCAAGCAGGCCCAAGCCTCTGTGAGAACCTTAGCCGTAAATGTTTCAGCCCCATGTTCTGAACGTCTGGCGCTTACGTCATTTCTCAGTGAGGTCATTCCTCACTGGAGCAGCAGCAAATAGCATCAGCATGTGTTATTTTAATCATTTAGAAGCCCGTCCCGGCCCGGCCCTGCTGCTACCACCCTGATGGCAGGCCAACGCTGAGCTATGCTAAGCTATGGTGAGCTTGACAGAAACAGAAAAACTAGGCCCTTTTTTTTTTAACAAAAACATATGACAACTTGAATGAAAATATTCGAATTTGTTTAATTAGTAATTTCTCTCCACCCGCCTCACGCTCTCTTTCTTGCTCGGAGAGAGAGATGCGATCTTGTGTGTTGACAGTCTCTGAAGCCTCTATCTCTTTTCCTCGTTTTTTTTTTTCCTTCTTTTTTTTGGGTGAGAACTTCATTTCATTTTGTGCTTGAGATAAGGCGTTTAATTTCAAAGATTACTTTCATGATGTAGAGGGAAGCAAAGGGGGGGGGGGAGAAAACATGATCATTTACTTTGCAGTGTTCCCCCCCTCTTTCCTCTTCTCTTTTCTCATCAACGCAGTGTCTTCTGCTTCAAAAGTACACTTTGATTTTAAATGCAGAATGTAGAAAAGTGACTGGTTGGCTTCTATATAGGGTCGTCGTCATAGCTGGTTGTGTAACCATACACCTGTTTTTTCTGTTCAAAAAATATCACTCACTGGCCACTTTATTAGAACACCCACCTTGTGTTTCCACTCACTGGCCACTTTATTAGAAACATTCACCTTGTGTTTCCTCTAACTGACCACTTTATTAGACCTTATACCTTATATACTATATGGCTCACATCTTGACAAACCAAAATGTCCTTGCTTCTTTTCTGAAATGATTAAGTTTAACCCTTCAACAGTGGAGATTTTAACAGTTCTACCTGTTACTGTGTGAAATTTTGTTTGTGTTCCACACTAAAATTTGACTGTTGCTTTGCGTTGTGAATGCTTCTTGTATTCACTCTGGTTGTGCAGCCTGACACCAGAACAAGATGTTCGCCTCGATGCTGGTGTCACTTATTTGACTTTGACTCGTTCAACAAGATGATTATGTAAGTGGTATATCAGCACAAGCTGTGGTTGCTATGGTTACAGTCCCATAGTAGTGATGAATGAATATGGGGAGATGATAAATACGCCATAAATCGTGCAATTTAAAAAACAACAGCTTGACAGAGTCATTTGCTGGTGTTATTTTGACGCATGTCGAGTGGCTCAATAGTTGAGCTAAATTAAAAGATTTGTTTTACAGTGTTGTTCTCGAACATCAACTCTGTGTTTCTTCAGTGTGTATGTTGTGCTCTTGAGTGTCCTGCACTGTTCAGATGCAGCCTGAGTTTAGTGTGATTTAGATGTGTGAACTGTAAAAAATATAAATACAAAGCTCTAAGTGTAAAGATGGTGGTGTATCAGCTGTAATCTTGGATCATTAACCTGTAGTGTTGGTCAGCAATGTTGCTCTTCTGGCATGGGTCCATGCAGCTCGTGTTCTAAGGGCTACTACCCCTGATTTCAGAAGGATTTCTGCCCCTACAGCTTCTTACCACAGGACCCCTGTTGTTTAATGGTGTTGGTCGGGTTGAGAGAGGTCCAGCACCCAAGAGTACCCCTCTTTGGTCAAAAACGGACCACTGATGAAGGACTAGAGGATGGCTAATACAGACTGCATCAACAGGTGGGCTACAGTTTCTGTATACCAGCAAGGTGGGCTATAAGGGAGGGGTTTCTGATCAATTGGCCAGGTAGTGTATAGACCTGCCTGTCTTTTGAGCAGCAAGTTGTTGTTGTTCATTTCCCGAATTCCCAAGCCACCAGATCAAAAGCAATACTGGTTCAGGAAAACATCCCCAGGCCAATTTGCCATAATTACCAATGACTGTCACTTTCCGGGCAATCATGGAGAGATTTCGAAGGATTATGGATTATCTCATGAAAAAATAACTAAATGACTGAAGTGTTTCTTGCCTTCGTACAGTAATTGCAGACCACAGGCATGCATGGTAAACTTCAAATGGATCAAATGCCCTTCTTGCCAGTCAGCGATGTTACCATGGTTGCCGTGGAAACCAAATAAGTTTTCTCCACTGGCTCAATGTCACTCAATGAGTCACATTTAACCATAATTGTAGTTTGTGGTAATGTGTCATTCAGTGTGTGTGAGTGTGTGTGTGTGTGTGCACATTTCCATTCAGCCGAACTCGAGGCGTGCTGTCGGAGTCATCGTGGAAGAGCTGCCGTGGGGTCGTGTGCAATTCTTTCACCGAAAAACAGAAAAGACAGAAGACTGTGAAATCGAGTGCCTTGTCTAATTGAGGCAATCAAAAGAGCTATGCTTGTGCATTTCGCCTGCTTTGCTCCGTCTCTAAACAAACAACACTTAAAACTGTGTGTATTGTATACTGCCTGTCAAAACTTTTGGAAATGTGTATTTTTCCACTGTGTTTTTCAGATAGGAAAGATAAAATACATGCAAAAGTTGTCTTAGCATAAAATAAAGCAAGAGGTCATGTGTTACGGTGATTTTACAGCACTATGAGAAAAATGGCAAAATACAATATGCAAAAATGCAGTACTAATGACACTATTTATAGAGCTGTCAAGGTTAAAACTTGTCAGAAGCACTGTTTTTCAAAGCTGTTACTCATTTTCCTAGTGTAGCCTTTCAACTCATCCGGGTGAATTCCAGGCCAAAGCCCTGCTGCTGTATGTTGCTGTGATTACATTAGTGCTTTTAAACAGATACTGTCAGCACCTTCGGCAGATTATGCTGGACAGAACTGGTGGGAGGCTGATAAATCAATCAACAAGCAGCAAACTAACAAAAGCAGCAGCAAAGTGGAGCTCCAGCTCACCGTAAGAGCCTCCACTGTAAGCTTTATGAACTGCTATAACGGCATATAGATGGCATAGGGATGCATTATGGGAAGAACATAAGAGAGCAGACGCAGTGTGACACTCTGGACAATGTTCTGCTGGGAAACCTTGAGTGCTGCATTTGTGCGGATGTTACTTTGATACCACCTACCTAAACACTGTTCCACCCCTTCATTGCAACAGTATTCCCTAATGGGAGTTCAAGGTGTCTTTGGCCTCCGAATTCTACAGATCTCAGTCCAATCAAGCGCCTGTGGGAATTCACAGAGGATAGCTTGTGGCTTTTAATGTGGTTCAGCCAATCAGAAATTGTTAAATGAAGCAGCTGTGTACTAATGAGTTTAAATTATGACTATTTTCCACATTGTTGTTAAAAGCTCACAGTGAAGCTGTTTTGGGCCAACAGGTGCTTTAAACCCCTGAAGGGTTGACTCACACTCTAACAAGGGGACAGAATGTGAGGCGTTTGGTTTTATTCCCAATATAAAATATCAGTTATTTTCTCAGTTTTACAGTTTTTGCAAGAAAAAATATGGTGTGACCATGTATTTAAATGGTCAGTTCCTGAAAACCAGTGAAGAAAACATGAATGTTGGGTGCTCCCAAACTTTGGACAAGTAGTGTGCACTTTATGTAAGATGACGTCTAGCAGGGAATACGCAAGGAATAAACTGTGTGTGAGTTTGTGGAGGGGTGTTATGCACCATTAAGAGGATATGGATTTACATAAACCCACTTTTGCTCACCCCCCACCATGCCACTTCACACATTTACACACACACACACACACACACACACACACACACATACACAGCTTTGCTATCTCAGTAGCAAACACCTACAGGACGCCTGCCTGATTTCACTGTGTATGTTTCTCTCTCTTGACTCTGTGAGTGTGTGCATGTTTGTGACTGTGTGTGTGCGTGTGTGCCCTGCAATGTGATGGAGGTGTGTGTGCGTGTGCGTGTGTGTGTGTGAGGGGTTTTAGCCTGAGGAGTTCACCCTGGGTGCCATCACTAAAGCTCATTCTGCCAATTATAAATGTCGAGGAAAATATCTCTTTCTCTCACACACACACACACACACTCTTGCAGCGGGAGACAGAGACAGAAGCTGTGATTGAGTGTGAATATGTGTGAGTGTGTGTGTGTGTGTGTGTGTGTGTGTGTGTGTGTGTACGTGTGTGTTTCATGTTAAATCCTAAAACTACATAAACAGGGTCTATTGTGCTACACTTTAATTTACTCTCAGAACTACATAATTTATACATTAGTTTCCTAGTAGTTACAGAATGATTCACAGTAAATGCCGAGTAATTCAAGGTAAATTCCTAATAATTCCCAGTAAATACAGAATAATTCTGGGTAGTACTTAATCATTCATGGTATATTCCAAATCATTCACACTGCATGTCGAATAATTAATAGTAGATGCTGACTCACATGTTTTGACTCTAATAACATTTTAACTGTAAATATATTTTTAGGTTTAATTATATGTTGTATTATGTTTCAAGTTGAATAAAATTTGAGTTTGCTATGTTTTAATTAAAGTGGCCCTTTGAGTCACGTGTGAACACACCACACCACAACACAGTGTGAACAGTGTGAACTTCTTTCTCTGCATTTAACCCATTCACCAAGTGAAGCAGTGGGCAACCATGAACACAGGGAGCAGTGTGTGGGGACGGTACCTCACTCAAGAGTACCTCAGTGGTGCCACAAGCAGTCCTGGGATTCAAGCCCACGGCCTTCTAATCGCAGGAGCAACTCCCTAACCACTAGGCCACCAACAACATATTTTAAGTTTATAATACATTTTTAGTTGCACATGATTTTTTTAAGTGTCGTCATCTTGCACAATAACATTATGAGATTAATATTAAGGAGTGAATAGTAAGTCTGCAGATTATAAGACTGGAATGATTTCTACAATGTGGCCAACTGTTATGAGAGTTTTCAATTATTATTAATCAACCAATTAAAACATCCTATCATTCTAATTGTCTGAGATGAAGAAGGGAAGAATAAGGGGGTTAATATTGAGGAGCCGCTGTGATGAGTAGATTTAGCTCATAGCTGTGACATCTACATGACAAAGCACTGCCACTGCTTTCTCACCGCACACATTACATGATACAGTGTAATAACTACACACTTCAGCTGCCACCCGACCTCCCGCTCCGCCGCAACGCCATCATCTTTCATCAGAGATTTACTTATTTATTTCAGTGATGCACTCGCTGCATAATCAACTGCTTTACAACAGCTTGGGCCCAGTTTGGCCCAGTACTCACACCCTGCTGTCTTACTCACACACACACACATACACACATATACACTCACACACACATACATGTATACGCACACATGTATACACACACACACACATATATATATATATATATATACACAGACACACACACATACATATATGCATATATGCATGCATGTACACACATACACACACAAATATATACACAAACACACATACACTCACACACACACATATAAACATATACACACACACACACACACTTCCACCAAAGAGATTCAAAAGCAAAAAAAATCTTAAGTAAGGGTGGAAAGCAAAAGCTGCTGGGGGTATAGAGAGCAGTGAGTGATAAACGGAGATGTGAGTGAGAGTGTGAGGGTGTGCGGGGTGCGGTGAAAGGATTCTAATTGCAGATTGAGTTGAAGTAGCCCGGGCCGTGTCTGCAGCGCGGCGCGGCGGCGGCGGGTGTGATTGAGCATTGTGTAGCTGTTTATTGAGCTAAAGTGGGCCTAAATTTCAGCTTCGATGAGCTGGGAGGCTTCTCCAGCACTGAAACCCACGGAGTGGAGAAATTGGAGCCACACAGATGTTCCTGCGCATAAAGCCATCGAACGAGAGAGAGAAACAAAAGGAGTGATTTGGTTACTGAGAGGCATTAATTCACTCAGCGATCATTAGCATTTAGCATTTCATAATCAGGTGAAAATGCCGCGGGTACACAGCTAGCTAGCTACAATCCAAAAGTTTGAAATGATTGTTTTCAGAAATACAAAACCAGATATACATTTCCAGATAAACAGTTGGTTGTGAAAGACAGAAAGCTACCTAGCAAACTTTACTTAAATAAGTTCAAGTTTATTTACATAGCACCTTACCAAACACAAAAGGTCATTCAATATGCATTACAGAAATAGAATATAAAAAACTAGAATAAAACAGAATAAGCTAATGTAAGAGATAAAAAAAATACAAGAAAACAAAAGAAAATTTAAAGGGTAGTAGAGGTTTTAGCAGCTTTTTAAAGCTACAGTCGGTGCAGATCTGACATTGATCGGCAGTTTGTCATAGAGTGTCAGAAACCACATGTGGAAGTCCATGAGAGATCACACAACTGGAGTATGGTGATTTGCTAGCCATAAGCTTCCGTTGTTTGTTAGCTATATTAGCATCGTAGTTCCAGTGCTAAGCTAAAGCAAACTTCAGACGCCTTGGGTGATCCTCTACACTTTTTTTAGCCATATATTTTCTGTTCGTGGGAAACTGGGTTGTTCTAAAGAACTGTATCCCATGAGACCCAACAAAGCATTTGAAACACAAACCAGGGGAAAAGGAGATAAAGACAAAAAGAGGTTCCATGGGGAATAAACTAGCTCTCATGATGACTTTGTCAGAGAGAGAGAAAGAGAGAGAAGATTGTCTAGGTCAGAAATAAGCCGGCATTTGCGCAACGGCTTGTCACGTCACGCTTGGCTGCATGGCTCTAGAAATTCACGGCCCTGGCCGTGAATTTCTAG
>JBBPCY010000082.1:1087257-1102874 GCA_037974405.1 Brachyalestes nurse
TCTCTCTCTCTCTCTCTCTCTTTCTCTGTCTGTCTCTCTGTCTCTCTCGCTTTCTCTCCCCCTCTCTCTATATCCCTCTGTCTCCCTCTCTCTCTCTCTCCCTCTCTCTCTCTCTCTCTCTCTCTCTCTCTCTCCCCCTCTCTCTGTCTCCCTCTGTCTCCCTCTCTCTCTCTCTCCCTCTCTCTCTCTCTCTCTCTCTCTCTCTCTCTCCCTCTCTCTCTCTCACAGACACACTAAGTCCACTTCAGTGACTTTTCCGCTCTTCACTCCATGTGTGGTGCTTTGTTGTCACTCTCTAACGCTTGTTTCCTGTCGCTTCTCTTCTCCCTCCTACACATTCCTTTAGTCTCTCTCTCTCTGTCTCTCTCTTTTTCTCTTTCTCTCCCTCTCTCTCTCACTCCAGCAACTTTTCCGCTCTTCACTCCATGTGTGATGCTTTGTTGTGTGTCTGTGTGTGTGTGTGTGATGCTCACTAGTGTACACAGTTTCTGGTTCTCTGCAGGAAATGCAGTAAAGTGTGTGTGTGTGTGTGTCTGTGTGTTCATATTATCCTCACATGCTTATTATTGTTGTTATGGTGATCTCTGTCTTCATTTGTAACAGTGGGAGAAAAGTTTTATTGGGACATTAATGTGCATGTGTGTGTGTGTGTGCATGTGTGTGTGTGTGTGTGTGTGTTTGGGAGAGAGAGAGAGAGGGAGAGAGAGACAGAAGCTCTTTACTAACAGCCTCAGCTGTCTGGTATTCCTGCTAACTGACTCTTGGCAGACGTTCAGGGTGGAATATGTCCTTCTGAAGAAGACTTCGGAGTTTATCGCACACACGGGCCTTCTTGTCGCCATAGCAACCTCAGCAGCACACATAAACATACATTTGTGCTTCGCCACGCTTTATTCGATAAGAATAAATGGAAAGAGTGAGAGGTTGATGTTTGTGGTGTGTGTGTGTGTGTGTGTGTGTGTGTGTGTGTGTGTTTATCAGTGATTATACAGGGTAAAGGTGTGTGTCCTCTCTCACTCTTCCTGAAATCAGGTCACACACTCCCTCACCTCACACTTTATGGTGTGAGCTTTGCTGAAGTGTGTCCATAAAGCTGTGTGTGCGTGCCACTGGAGTGTACAGATTCAGTACACATTCAGGACATGCTCAGTACATATTCAGCACATATTCTGGAAAAGATTGAGTACTGATTCAGTACAGCTTGCAGAACTATTCAGTACAGATTCCAGAACTGATTCAGAACTGATTACAGAACAGATTTAGTGCTGATTCCTAAAACAGGCGCAAGACAGGTTCCAGAACAGATTCAGTAAAGAATTCAATGCTGATTTAGTACAGATCCAGTCCAGATTAAGTATAGATGTAAAACAGATTTAGTACAGATCCAGTACTGATCCTTTGCAGATCCAGTTCAGATTTAATACAGATTCAATAGAGATTTTACAGTTTCAATAGAAATTCAGTACGAAGTTGAAACTGATTAAATAGAGGTTCAGGGTAGATTCAGTACAGATGTGATAGAGTGGAGATTTATGTACACATTCAGTACAGTTCCAGTACAGACTCAGTGGAGCTTCCATACAAATTCAGTAAAGATTCAGTGCAGCTGCATCATGAATAAAGTACAGAGTCAATAGACATTCAATACGGATGAATTAGATCCAGTACAGAATCAAGGTGAGGCCACAGCCATGTGTGTGTATGCGCATGTGTGTATGTGCATGTGTGTACGTGTGTGCGTACGTGCATAGGCGGGTGTGCAAAAGCGCGTGTGTGTGTGTTCGTGCGCGCGTGTGTCCGTGTGTGTGTGTGTGTAAATAGTTGTCAGCTGTTAGCAGGTGTGTAACGCGGAACTCTCAGGATGTGTTGCTTTATGCCCCTGCTGTAAAAACCTGCAGGTGTGTGGACTTAAGGCACCCAGTGTGTCAGTGCGTGTGTGTGTGTGTGTGTGTGTGTCTGTGTGAGTGTGTGTCCACTGCTACATTAACATAATTAACACCCCGAGCTGTTGATTTAACACCAGGAGTGCAGACCCACTTACACACACACCTGCAGGGAAAGCTCAGAGACTGAGGGAAAGTGTGTGAATTTTATGGCACCTGCAGTTTCCTGCCCTTCATTATGTCCACTGTAGACCTCAATGATGACGGTTTCCAAAGTCTTGTATGGAACACACACACGCTCACACACACACACACACACACACACACACTCGCACCTCCTTACCTCCGACAATAACTTAAGCACGCTCTTATTTTATATGGACTGTTTTTCACTAGTAGCTCATTTAAACATACTGAGAAATTAAAGAGATATTAAAGGGCCCATATCATAATTTATTTGGAATTAAAAAAGACTTAATGTCTGTAAATATTGTTTTGAATTGTACATATACTCAATACAGTCTATATATGAGGCGGCTGTGTGGCCTAGTGATTAGGGTTTTGCCCCATGTGATCAGAAGGTTGTGGGTTTGAATCCCAGCACTGCTAGTTACACCACTGTGGTACCCTTGAGTAAGGTACCATCCCCACACACTGCTCCCCGGGTGCCCCTCTTTGGTGGCAGCCTCCTGCTTCACTTGGTGAATGGGTTAAATGCAGATAATAATACATTTTATTTGTTACATACTTTTCATTTGACACAAATCTCAAAGTGCTACAAAGTGAATAAATTACTTTAATAATCATGCAAACCCAAATTAATATGCTTCAATTAAAACCAATTTATCCAGAAATAAAAATTAAAGAATAGATTAATTAAATTAAGAAGAGTTTATAATCCTTTTTAAGAGTAAATTCTATTAAACAGAAATGTAAGTTTGAAGTCCTTTTTTAAAGCGGTCAGTGGATTGTGTGGATTGTGTTATCCTCAGATGTTCAGGGAGGGCGTTCCACAGACGAGAAACAGTACAGAAGGCCCGGTCACCCATCGTCCTGAGATTAGTCCTGGGGGTAAGACGCAGTTCGAGGCTGTAGAATGGAGAGATTTTGTAGAAGTTAGTGTGAGTGTAGTGAGTGACTATAAGGGGCCACTGTCCTGGAAAATAATTTTCAAATCATTGTTTTTGTGACACATTTAAATATATCTCTTTTTTGGGCTACAGCTGTTCTGCTCAACCGAGCCAATACTAATTGCAGAGCCAATACTAAATGATGACGTGTACATATTGGAGGTTACTGATTGGTGGTTGCTGTTACGTCAGTGTTGTTGACTGAACCCAGACAAGCTGCCCGGCATTTACCTCAGAATACTTTACTTCAGAATATTTTACCTCAGAATACTTTACCTCAGAACACTTTACCTCAGAATACAACTTTTTCTTTGTAATGATGCCTGTTTGTAATGATGATGTTCACCTCAGATTAGCCGTTCCACTCGTGCTGCTTCTCAGAATGTTTGGTCGCTATAGCAACTAGTTGTAGTGGAAAACTGCAGGTCCGAAACAGAGTAGAACCGAACTGAACCGAACCGAGCTGGTACCAGTCAGTGGGAAATCCCCCATAAGAGTTTACATATACAACCACAAGGGTTCTGGATCACAAACACCACTAAAACTGTAAGGAAACGGATGGAGCTCCATCACCCCACAGAACACAGTCCCAGCCCCACACAGGGGTGTCCGAAAAATTTTGGAATTTGTAATTGATACACATTTACATCAGTTTTGCTTTCAGAAAAATAACACACTCTGCTCACAAACACATTTGTGGTAAGAATTGAAGGTTAACTGAAGAAAATCTGCACATATAGTTATCTCTATAACTATAGTTATAGTTATATGTCATCTCTGAAAACATTTCTTTTATTGTTTTTGATGGGCCAGCCTATAGTAATTTGCAAATGAAAACAAATTAAATTGCATTGTTAAATTGTGGTTCTTCTCTACGATGGAAAACCTGATTAATGGTAAATGACTCTTTAAAACTGTCAGCGCGTCTCTGCTCTGGGTTTTCCCTCCGGTTGGCACAGTTAGGGGATAAGCCACGCTGGCACAGTGATACCTACACAGAGAGGGAGAGGTAGAAATAGTCTAGCACTTTTGAGTGCTTTAGCATTATACATCACCACCCTTCGTTTATGATATTAACCCTTATATCCTCCTCCAGACACACTCGTGTGTTTAACTCTGCGCTAATCCCTGTGCTGTGTGTGAGGCGGGCCGGGGCGTGTGAGCTGTGCCAGATTCGAGCGATAAAGAGCTTTATATAGCACTCGTAAAGGTGTTTTCTATCCTTCTGAGATAACTGAAGATGACTCATGCCTTAAACTTTAATACATTTTATAACTATTATTCCGTTCGGTTCTCACATTCACACGCTTTTCCTCTGCAGGTCAGCCTGGACACCCACTTCCATTCAGCTTTTTTTTTTTGAGCCCATATTCACATTTTTCTTGTAACTTTATGACCTCAACCATTTGCATGGGTTTGGGTTCCAGAAGCTAAAGTAAGTTGGAGGGAACAACACATATAAAATACCTCACACACACCTCATCTATAGTGACATTTGGGTTTTCATTGGTCAGTCTCAAAAGATTTTGAGCATTTTGAATATAAAGTTGAGTGAGTCCCTGCCTCGCGCCTGTAGACTGCGGGTACCCACGACCCTACTAAAGATTAAGCGGTTACAAAAAATGAATGAACGTAAAAGAACACAATTTCATTTGTGGTTTGGTTTATTTTTATTATTTTAATACTAAAGTGGGCCAGTGAGAAAACTGAGTGGTTCTTGGCATGCTCAACCCAAATCATAATACCACCACTGACATTTTAAATCTTGAATTATATCACTAATCTAACGAATATACAGTGAACCCCCACTCATTCGTAGTTCAGAATTCACGGCTTCAGTCATTCACTGATTTTTTCTTAGAACTGAACTAATAATTGTTCGTGGAAACCCCTGCAAATTTGCCAAAACCACAGATATCCTCCACATTTTTTTGCTTTTTTCTTAGCAATATATAATTGTATAGTAAATATAAATATTAATGTAAATTCGGCTACATTTCCATATAAAAGGCAGGAGGTTTGATAGTAGCCAATCCGAGAACATTATTCATTTCTCCTTGCTGCTGATTGGCTGCTACACTGTACAGTACGGATTCGGCTTTACCTTTACTTTGTTTTAATCGTAATGTATTAAGCTGAGTTTAAAATGAAATTAAAGTGTTTTTTGGAGCATATCTGGGGGCATATTTAGGGTCTATACTATAAAAATAGGCATTTGTAGGCATTTTTTTACCAAATCACAAATTTGTGTTTTTTTCACAATTAACGGGTGCTCTTCGAACGTAACCACCGCGAATGTCGGGGGTTTACTGTATATCTATATGCACACAAGGCATGAAACATATCAGCACCAGAAAGCACTCTCAATCAATTTTAAGAGTTTTGTTATTTTATTATTTATTTGAATGCAGTTGCATGCAAAAGTTTGGGAAAATTGTTTTGTTGATTTTCTTAGCAAAATAAGTACAAACCCTCTTCAGAGAATACACTTCATAGTTTTTGAATGCATAATTGCTGTATTTAATGTATATTTCTGTAAATAATGTTTGCTGAATCTAACATATTAAAGAAAAAAACTAAGACAGTAAATAAATAGAAATTGAGCAATTCAAATGATAAGATAATTCAAGTGTGCTCCCTGTAGAAGATATCTACTCATTTTCACTTAGTCAATAAAACATTTAAACCGAGTCCAAGGGAAAAATATTTCTTTTTTTAGTGTAAAGCAGGATTAGAAAATCCAGAAACACCCATGCAGTTTGTTAGTGATCATGAAGCTAATTACAGATTACTGGCTGGGGTGTTATGTTGAAGTATTCATTAAAGTCTCCGAATCGTCCAGGTGAGGCTTTTTATCCCAGTAAGAGGGTTTGTGGCACATGCAGGTGACTCTGAAGTGGTTTTGTATGGATTTTACACCTGCGGTGTTCTATGTTTCCCTGTATTCATTATGTAGAATCGGTGTCCTTCAGTTCAAATGGACCTGGCACTTTGCTTTTCAGTAGCAGGTGTTCTCCTGCCATCTGCCAAACCTGCATTCACCCATCAGACTGCTGGTTACTGAAGCCTGATTCATCACTCCAGAGAACGTTCAGTCCAGGGGCAGTGTGCTTTACACCACCCTAGTCGACACATGGTGTTGCACATTGTGAGCTTAGACTTGCATGGAGCTTGTGTGCTGTTAGGAGGCAGTAAAGAACGTTATACTGAGTGATTAAACAATGGTTCGTTGACTTTTATGCCCTGTTAGCTTCAGCACTCAGCGAACACTTTATTTCAGATCCATTGCCTCTCCTAGATCCTTTGAGTTCGCAGTTAAAGCACTTACAGTTGAAAGGAGCAGATCTAACAGGGCAGAACTATTGGTAACCTGTGAGTGGGCCACATTTACAGTTCAACAGGATGGTTCCTCACTGGATTCTGGTGATACTCTTCAAGAGATACTCTTCAACTGCAGAGTTGCATCTCTGGCACAGCACAATGGATCTATGACTTTTTTTTTTGTTTTGCAGGTTAAAAGTTGCAAGATGAGGTTCTGCGACTGTTTTTCCTTGTTCCTGAAACATGTGCCATTCATTTCTCGGCTTCAGAGTGTGAAAAGGGCTTGAGACTCAGTGCTGTGCTTTAGAAAAGAAACCCCTAGGAGTGCAAACATGACCGTGTCTGGGCTGCCACCTTTGGTGTGTATGTATGTGTGTGTGTGTGTGTGTGTGTTAAGTGTGCTTTTTCTGCTGAAGAATTTCTCTGCTGTGGAAACGAGAGAAAGCAACAAGTATGAAATTAAAGAACAGATGAAAGAATCAGGCAGCTCCGCGCGGGCAGAACTCTGACTCTGCTCTAAGTGCCGACGCTTCTTCTTCTCTTTACAAACGGAGGGCAGGCCGAGGCTTGACTGGAGATAAAGGAGCCCTTCTGTTTGTGTTTATAGTGCCGACTCTTTGAAAACGAGTGGCAGGGGAGAAAGAGGGGGAGAGAGAGAGAGAAAGAGAGAGAGAGTTAGAAAGAGAGACAGAAAGAGAGAGAGACAGAGAGAGAGATTTTTGAATTTAACAAAATACAGCATGAGAGACGATAAAGTGAGGGAGATGGAGGAAAGAGAGAAAGACAGAGTGAGACAGAGAGAGAGAGAGTTAGAGAGAGATACACAGAGACACAAAGAGAGAGAGAAACTTAGAGAGAGTGACACAGAGAGAGATTTTTGAATTTAACAAAATACTTAATTAGAGAGGAGAAGTGATGTATTTTGTTAAGTAAGGGAGATGGAGGATAGAGAGGGAGAGAGATGAATCTATTAGAGATTTAGGGTCCTCAATAAATTTGGTAAACACACACACACACACACACACACACACACATTTCTGTACTTTCCCTTTTAGGCTGTTGAGCAGTGTATCACAGAGAAGTCGGTCAAACCATGAAAATGCGACAGTGCGTTCATTCACACACACATACACACTTCACACACCGGTCTTTGATGTCAGCCTTTGTTCTCTCCTATTATCATCGTCCGCCCACAACAGAGGAGGACGCTAATCCCGGAGTCTTAGCGAACGCGGCGGGTGAAAGATGAGCTGCATGGTTTAAGAACCGTTTTCATCAAAGCTCCTACAGTCTCTATTCTTCAACCCCTAGAATCTTCAGTTACCAGCATCGCTGTCTGTCTAAACACCGTTATATACTTCAATAATTTCATACCTAGGTGAATTATATTTGCATTTACCATCAGATATTTGTAGACCTGATTTTTTGCTTCCTAATAAAAGTCTTTGCTGTTGTCATGTCACAGTATGTTTAAATTCGAACAGAACCAGAATCAGAAAATGTATTGGTCACGGTGGAAATGTCTTATGCTGCACAGAGGCACATAAACAAGAACGATATAAAATATAAAGTCAAAATAAAACTCTCTCTGTACTAAATACACTATGCTTAATATACAACATGCTGTGTTCAGTAAGAGAGGTGGACATAAACACTATAGATAAATAAATTATGACTGAAGTCGTTTACTAATTAACACTAATAGTGGTTTGGAGTTGTTCTCTGTACCGAGTCTGTTATTGTACATAGTCGTGACAAAATCCACAACATAAAAAGTCACTCATTAGGAAACAAACCAGACCCGAGTCCAACGTTACATGTAAAAAATCAGCCCTGATATTTTGTCGGGCTCAGGTCGGATAGATTACATTTAATATAAATTAAAATGCCTATTCAGCCAATAGCAGTTTGGCCCCGGCTCTTGCTGGGGCTTTGCTCTCTCTGGGTGGGTAGGATGGCCCTCCCTCTCCCCCAACACTAGCCCTATGCTAGCCAGTGCAGACATCTGTTAGATCAATTTACAGAAGATAAGATCAACCTTTATTAGTCCCACAAGTGGGAAATGTGCGTTGCTATAGCAGAACGTGGACAGTACAAATTTACAAAGTTACTAAGTTAAAAGCAGCAAGAAGCAATAGAATATAGCTATGCAAATAATAGGATAATATAAAAACATATTTCTGTGTGTATGTACATTTATATGTGTATATAGACTTATATAAGTATAGGCATTGACAAACAATAATAATACACCAGAATCAGCGTTTTCTTCCTGTAACATGATGTCGCATTAGTGGCAGTTCCAAAAGATGCTTTGGTGCGTGTGCTGGCCTGGCGGTGTCGTGTGATTGGACGATTCCGAGCTAGTGAGTGGAATTTTAGGAAACAGCAGAACATCAGGTTTTTTGTTTTGTTTTTTTAATTTTCCCACGATTCTATCATCACCAACATCACATATAAAAATCAGTCCTTCATTAAATTAAATCAGGAGCTGCTGATGGAGTTTCACAAGCCAAACAACGGCTGGAGGAACTGAGGAGGAATCTGGAACCGAACCTGTGTTCTCCTCACCAGCTCACACAATATCTACTACTTTTACAAACAACAAATCTTTGTTTTTTTTATTGCTTTCTATTTTTATAGCTTTCTTGTTTCTTTGCTTTTATTCTAATGTCAACTTGTGTATTTGCTGGCAAAAGTTCCTTCACCGATACAATTTGAACAAGAGCCTAAGACTTATGCATAGTACTCACTACGAATCCAAATGCCTTAATTTTACCCCTTAAAATGACCAGATTTACCAAATAATAGAACCTCCTGAATTAACACCTTAAATGTAAGATGAAGGGGTTTCACACTCATGCATTAAATCTAATTTTAAAGTAAACTTGGAGTCGGTTTCACTAATTAACAACCACTTAACTCAAATGAAGGGGTTTGGTGTATTTTCAGGGCTAAACTAAGGTGGGGTTCAGAACAATTTAAGTACATTGCGTTTCAGAGTGTATGTGTAAAAGCAAAAATCCAGATATTAAACTGACCTGGTACAAAGTCTGTTTGATGAGTCATTTTCAGCAGAATTCAAAATGAAAATAAATAAGTCTCTGTTGTTGTGAATGTTGTGAAACTAGAAGAAAACAAACCTCCGACGGTTAAGAAAAAAATGAGATTTGGGAACTTCTGTCAGTAAAGGCAGAAACGTGTAAAAAAAAACAACGTAAGCTTCCTGCAAACGCAGAGAAGTGAGTAAATGCTGCTAATAGCTAAACTAAGGGAACACTGTACACGCATCATTACAGCAGCTCCCTCAGGCTAGCGCTAATGTAAAAGCTCAGCCTTCTTGAACCGCAGGCCTCGAAGGGATGCACCACTTTTTCAGCACACCTGATTCAACTCATTTTGTTCGGCTCAATCAGGTGTGGAGCAGTGAACTAAATCTGCAGGCCTTCTGGGCCTTTAGCTTGAGCTGGGTGAGGTTACACAATGCTAAACGGTCTAGCGAGAAAAGGCTTAGCTCCGTAGTTCAGTGAAATCAGATTCACACAGTTGGCCCAGACTGATCACAGGGACATCACTAGACCCAGTTTACCAATCTAATCACACAGAAGGAGGGTGGTGGTGGTGGCCTTGTGGGTAGGATACTCGCCTCTGGACTAAGAGGTCATGGGTTTGAATCCTACCTTCAGCACACCACCACAGAGTTTCTGAGCAAGACCCTTAACACCAAGTTGCTCCAGGGAGACTGCCCCCTGTAGTTAGGGAATGGAAGTCACTTTAGATAAAAGCGTCTGCTGAATGACATAAACGAGTCAATGCAATCACTACAAACGTGACTGCTTGGCTACAAGTCCAGCAAACTATATGTCAGGGCAAATTTACTACAGACCTAATCATTTTCCCATGATAAACCAGAATGACTTTAGTTTCCAAAATCAGGCTGTACAGCAACTGATCTCAAAACAACTAGTGGGGGGTGAACAAAGATACGCACACGTATTTAAAAGCACGAGAAGATTTCTCTATGTCGTCATGTTAGCCACGCTGAAAAAATGACATTTCGAAAGTACATGATACAATGTATGAATAACATGGTTCTTGCAAAAAAAGCAGTGTCACAAAGAATTTCTTAGTGCACTTGTAGCCCACAAAAATGAGTATTAGGCTACTAAATCAAAGACGTTTCCCAAGATAGCAAGTTATGTAGTGGAGCCGAATTTAATAGATGGGCCACTTTGCCTTTTTACTTTTCTGCCAAAACAAATTCAGTTTTCTGTTTTATTGTAGAATGTTTTGCCCCTTTGACTGGTGAGCAATGTACCCCCCGCCCCTAATTTAGAAACCGTAAAATTATTTACAAAATTAAAGATTTAATTTGGTCTAATAGTTTGTAGCTACTCTTGAGTATATTTATACAGATAACAGTGTGTCATATAATGTTTGAAACCAATAAGCAGGTCTATTACAGATTATCAACAAGGTTTAAGGGGTGTAATGATTTAAGTGTGCAGTTAGCACCATGCTTATTCATGTGCATGAACGTTCATTTGCCTTGTAGCTCCAGAAGTAAATTTCAGACACCAAACACGGGTTAAGATCTGTAGCCAAACTGTTTAATTAAACTGTATCTAAATGAATCTCTGCATTGGTAGCATACCTTAAACTCCAGCTCCATGCCCGTGACGTTCTCTCCCGTCTCGATCTGAGTGAGTTTCTGGATGTAGGCGTAAAGGTTGCGGGCAGGGACCTCCGTGTTGCCGCAGGTGACGGCCTCCAGGAGGGCGTCGTGGATGAAGACGTACTGATCCTCCGTCTGGACCATGTAGTTCCTCTGGGCGCGCATTAGCGTCACGTGGCCGTAAATGTCCACCGTCTTCTCGTGCTTGATCCGCTCCAGCATGGCGTCGATCACGATGAAGCAGCCAGTTCGGCCCACGCCGGCACTGCAAAGGTCACCGCAGAAGAAAGAGACAGAGAAGGCATGTTTAGGGCGGGGAAAAGTAATTCGCTCAAAACAGCGCCTCACACACCACCATGGTAGTATCAATGCTGACCTGAGAACAGGCTGCCACCCGAATAATCCAGTGGTCAGAAACTCTTGAGGGGTAAAAGGAATCTCAAGAACTTCAGTAACAGTTGGGCTACAGTCTGTAACTGCATACTTGTGCAGTGGTGCATAATGTGTTTCTAATAAAGTGGCCTCTGAGTGGAATCACGCAGTATTTGTTTCTAATACAGCGGCCAGTGAGTGGAAACACAATGTGGGTGCTTCTAATAAAGTGGCCAGTAAGAAATACGAGGTGAATGTTTCTAATAAAGTGTCCAGTGAGTGGAAACTCAGCGGAAGTGTTTCTAATAAAATGGCCAGGGAGTGGAGACACAATGATGGTGTTTCTAATAAAGTGGCCAGTAAGAAACATGTGGCGGATGTTTCTTATAAAATGGCCAGTGAATGGAAACTCAAGGTGTGGAATGGAAACGCAAGGTAGGTTTTTCTAATAAAGTGGACTGTGAGTGAAAGCATAAGGTTGTTGTTTCTAATAAAGTGGACAGAGTGGAAGCACAAGGTGGGTGTTTCTAATAAAGTGGCCAGTGAGAAATATAAGGTAGGTGTTAATGAAGTAGCCCTTTTACATTAAGCAGGTTGTTGTAGCTTATCAAATCTTGGCTTGTTTGGACAAAACAGTGATAAAACATATGTTAAAATTAACTCCTTTCAATGACAAGAAAATACATTTCATATATCTTATGAATTGTGACCTTTCAAAACACCAGCTAAATATGATTTCACATAAATAACACAATGTACTCTGTTTGTGCTGCAGTTTCTTTATGAGTTGCATGGAATTTTTATCACCTTTTACCAGGCTAGTTGGTACGCATGAGCTTGAAAGCGACCAGTTGTATCTTCAAGGTCAGACATAGAACATGCAGAAGAGGCAAAGTATGGGCACTGCTGAAGGAGCGTTTACCAGGTGCACACGTTTGGGCTGAGTGTGTACAAATTATTAACTGCAAAACGGTGCCAGAACACATAGCCAGAGTATAACAGCATAACCACACACTTCGACGTCTCTACATGTTTTCATGGCCACAAAAATGTCTTGTCAGATGTCATATGACACTGTTATTTTACAGCAGAACATCTTTCATGACAAGTCATGACAGCATATGACATCTGCCATGACTTGTTTATGGCATGTTTATGTCTATGCCATGCGCCTTAATGTTAGCCCTATGTCAGGGTCAAATCAAATCAGATCAAATCAAACCTGACTGGTCACATACACAACCACATCCAGTACAACGGGTGCCAACAGGCAGAATTATCATTAAAAAAACCAGAAATTTCATGCAGTACTGTGCCCCCTCGCTTCTTCATATTTTGCTTCCAAAGAGCCTTGTATTTCTAATGTAGTCTTGAAGGACTTTCAAAGACTCTCATTTCCAGTCCAGTCCCTGAACCTGACCAGTTTCAGAGCAATGTTTGTTTGTCAAGACACACAGTGACCTACGCATGAATCGTTTGAGTATAATAAAGTCTAACTAAAGTCCAGAACCAGGAGCAGATGATTCCAGATGATCAGGCGGTGATCAGTATACTGGTGGTGCTGAATGCTGAGTGGTTGGAACTCCTTTATCTATGCTCCTTGTATCTTTAAGCACTTTGTAGCCTGTTACAGGTAAATATTTGTTTCCATTTATTTCATTTAATCTACTCAATATGTCAAAGATAGTTTGACAGGCGTAAAACTTATTTTTGCACCAACAAGGTCATTCATCTCAAAATAAAAAGAGATGAGGTCAAGACTTTATATAGAAATAGTTGCGGGCCTTGAAGATGTTCATCCCATGAGTTGGCCTTCAGTAGTTTCGTGACCATAACTGAGAAAAGAGTCCATTATTAGTTTGAGGTCCTTTATTATCTTCCTGGCCTTGGTCCAGTGTCGCTGGAGGCTGGGGAGCTCATAGCACCCTCTAGAGAGCCTGCCTGATCTGTATGGTGCAGTTCGCAAACCAGGCTGTGATGCTGTCCATCGTGATGTTCTTTATAGTAGTTGTGTAAAAGAAATATTCCTCAGCGCCTTAAAGGACAATATAAAATCCTTAAAGCATCTAATGGCACTTTTCCACTGGTACAAGGAACCACACCATACCGCAAACAAATGTTTTTCCATTACAAATCAAGAAACCCGAAGCCGTACCCAAGCTGCTCGACGGCAGGACCAAATGGGCTGCAGCAAAGCTGATTGTGTCACTGTTTTCTGATTGGTTAAAATGTTGTCATGACAACAGACAGACTTGGAAAAAGGACTTCTTTACTTTTAATGGGTATACAAACTAAACACTGGGAGGTTTTAAGTTAGCACAGCTATCTGTTTGAGCTGAAGTTGCATTTTAGTGGGAGTTTTCTATGATGCGAATACATTTCTCTTTAACTCTGTGAGAAACGAGAAGGTGATCCAGGACATTACTACCAAGTTATCTGGGTTAGGTTTTCATCGCATGGCTAAAGAATGCAAGAAAAAATTCAAAACCATAAACAACAAAAGACCACGACGACAAAAAACGCTCTGACAGATAAACCTTTCACAGGTTCGACTCCATGGACGCGGTTTGGGGATGCAGTATCGATGCAGCAGAAACATTTACCAGATTGAGATACACTGGAAAATCAAAGCGTGCTGCAAGTTCTGTACCATCGCAGTACAGTTCAGGTATAGCACAGTACCTGCAGTACCTGTGGTAGGACCATGACATGTTCTACAGTGTTACTGAAGTATTATTATTATTATTATTATTATTACTATTATTATTACTTGCAGCAGTAGTAGAGTTGCTGCAGTGAAGTCGAGTCACATCCTCAGGCCTCTATTGGCCTCTATCTCCCCTTCCACGCTCTTCTACAGTGTTCTCACTCTCCTCCACTTCCAGAGCCATAAAAGGTCCTTCTCTTTCTCTCTGTGACTTTGAAGAGCGAAGGCCAAAACTTTTTTTTTTCTGTCAGAAAGCGCAATGCAGCTGACTTCAATTAGCTGTACTTCGATTAGCGCTAGCGCTCTTCGCTAACGCGGCATAATGGCGGGAAAAGCGGGAGCCGGGGCCAGGACTCTTCATTAAAACACTTAAACGCTGCAGCGCTGCAAATTTCCACATTACCGCCTCGACTCGGCGCGCAGGGCTTCGCTAACCCACGAGTTTTCACCAGGAGAGCCGGGGCCGAGGGCTTTTAATCACCAGCGCACTTTCTGTACGATTAAGCGCCGCGGATGGAGCCAGGTTTCACCTCCGCTTGACTTGACGCTGGCAGAGAAACCAGACTCTCAATTCTCCTGTGTCCTTCAACAAATAGCTCTCAAAGACACACAGGGCTCCCACTTTCACCAACACGTGCCTTCAAAAAGGGTCCTGAGATCAAATCTGTCACGAACAACGGCATTCTGAGAAAACTGGTAACTGGTGACTGGTGCAGAACCTTCACATTATCCACAGAAACTCTCCTAAAGGAACCAAACTGGCTCTTCTATCACATCACATCCAAAAATATATAAAAATTATATTTTATATGTATATTGATCATTTTTCATTTCTAGTACAAATAAAATAAGATATTTTCTCCTCCTTTTATGTTCTCTCCCTTTCACTCTCTCTCTCTCATTCTCTCTATCAATGTGTGTCTGGCTCTCTCATTTTATCTCTCTCTCCCACATTCTCTCTCTTTCTTTCTGTCTGTCTCTCTTACTCACACACTCTCACCCGCTTTCTCTCCGTCGCTCTCACACACTCTCTTACAAACTATCTCTTTCACTCACTTTCTTTCCGTCTATCTCTCTCTCCGTCTATCTCTCTCACACTCTCTCTCACTCTTTCTTTCTGTCTGTCTCTCACACAGTCTCTCTCATACTCTTTCTTTCTTGCTTTCTCTCTTATTCTTTCTCTTTCTCCCTCCTCTCTCTCTAACACACTCTCACTTTGTCTCTCTCTTTCCATCTCTTTCACTCTCTCTCTCACTCTCCCTCTCTCTCTCTCTCTCGGTCAGTGTGGTGAAAAATCGCTGACCCCTGTATTATCCCATCATGTCAGTGGATTGTCTCTCCCATTTGTTGCCATAACGCCTGGATACCCCCTGTCTCCAAGCGGCCGTTGTCACGACAACCCACAGGTTAGGGGCGATGGCGGTAAATGCTCTTTTCTCTTCACAGCACAATGAGAGAGAGAGAGAGAGAGAGAGAGAGAGAGAGAGAGAATGAGAGAGAGAGAGAGAGAGAGAGAGAGAGAGAGAGAG
>JBBPCY010000082.1:1112516-1127222 GCA_037974405.1 Brachyalestes nurse
TACAACACAGCAGATAACCAATCCTGGCGAAAGTAGCGTGGGACTACGAGCCAATCAGGATCCAAAACCCAAAATCCAAACATTATTATATCACACGAATCCCACGTTGATTTACGGGCAGTCTTGTGGGCCATAAAAATTTTCAAAAGGGCCAGTTGAATAGGCCTGCCCTGAATCATCACCTCAAACCTTGTGGTTTCTGACACTATATATAATTTATTATCTAATTAAATTAAACAATATGTATTTATTCTAGCAATATATAGTATATAGCATTATACTGTAAAAAAACACAAAAACTGCCTAGATAAACTGTTTAAAAGAGTCCTAATGGCTGCGTATCACATTTGCACAGTCCTGTATGTTTTACTGGCTATTTGTAGATGCTAACGGTTTTTAATTATTGATGCTCTACAGTAGCTTGACCTGCTCTTGGGTCAGCTGTGTTTGCTCTTCCTCTATCAGCCTCTCGCTGGAGACACTTTGACCTTCTCTATTTATGGGGCTCAGCCGTCCTGCCCAGCCCATCAAGCCCCATTTATCTGTAAAGACTTTCATGGTAGAGCAGCTGTGGCTAAACACACCTTGAGAACTGTTGGCGTAGCACTCTAGCTATCACTTCTAGAAGACACACACACACACACACGTGTCCATGCGACTAATGGGTTATCCCTTTCCCAGGAGAGCAGACAGTAAGAACGATCAATGGGAGTAGCTTTCTGCCCTCTATAAACCCAACCGTAAGCTTTGTTGCATTAGACATAGTTTTAATGGAATAATTTAGCAAAAAAAAAACAAACAAACAATGACCAGGAATCAAATTGATCTCCCCCTTATCACCAGTGTAGTCCATCATCTTCATCATTACGGTGTGTGGTTTTAATTAGCACAATGCTAACAGTTCCATTCGCAAGCATCCATTACTTGTTAGCTTTCTAGGTCCGGTACTAAACCAAAGAAGTAAATGTCAGATATGATCGATCACATAAGCAAGTCTGCCTGACAGCTTGACCCAGTTTGAAGCATGTGTTTGATTATTCAGACATGCAGTAATCACCATGCTAAATGCTAGCCACAATCACTAGCTTCTAGGGATAGATACAAATAGCCTCTATTTGGATAAAACCTCTATTGGGATAAAAAAGTAACTTTGCTTGAGAGGGAAATAAATCCCCACCTTTTGGTGTAAATAAATGGAACCAGGAGCCATTTGTTGGTCCATTCATTATGAAATTTTGATACAGTTTTAAAGGCAGGTGTAGTTTCAATTTATTTAAAAAAGGAACAAAAGTGATTATATACTGTATTTTACTTGACTATACTGTATGGGATCATAGCATAACGTATTGTACCATACTGTATCGTGACTAGCGGGGCACATAATATTGGAACACGATAAAGCACACCTTTTCTCTCTGACATTCTACTTCTATAATAAAAATACATTCATAAACAATCTGTTCCTTTATTTATTTGCTGTACTCAAAGTTCTGGACTCCCCGGTCAAATATTTTTTAGTTATTGATGTGCCAATAAGCCCTCTATAGAGAACATACTTTTAATTTCAAAACAGATTTTAATGCAGAGTTACTGGTGGGAAAGGACAAAACATAAAACACAGCCTGTTTAAAGTTCTTAAAAAATTAGCAGAAAAAAAAGTCGCATTAAAATGTGTTCTCTTTAGAGGATGTGTACATTGTTACATCCTACAAAGAACTGCGAATGCTAGAACCAATCATAAAAGACTTGGTCCATCTGTGAATCAGGGTTAACTTTGAGGCCTAAACAAGTTTGGAAATGAGAACCAGTGCTATATAGATTCAGTACAAGCATTCAGTCGCCATTTCAACCTGTTCCAACCTGTACAGATATTCAAACATTCCGAACACTCTAAAATGAGTGTAATCGATCCGTAATGGAAGGTAAAGTGAAATGCAAAACTGACGGCCGGTTGGTTTCCATAAGGCTCTCAGGCAAATCACATATGTGCCGGGATGCCTTCCATACTCCGGCAAGAGTGAGTTTAAAAAAGGCAGGTGTGGGCAGGTGTGATCAGTACGTGATCAGAATAGCTCCTTCCCCGAAAGCAGATGGGTTCATAATACCTGGGAGGTGTAATTTAACCATACATTTTGGCTAGCCACGAGAAATGTGCCATTTATTCAGGGGTTTCTTAGTCTGGGCCACAATTTCTGCTCAGCGGTCTACTACACCTTATATAATTTAAATGAAACAGTTTTAGGGATAAATACTGCAACTGGATCATATGGGCAAGTTCAGATAATATAAAAGAATGAGTAGTTTTGTTTGTTTGTTTGTTTGTTGTTGACCTTCCCAGGCTCTGCCAACAAATACGTTCGATCTCAGCAGCTGTTGCTAGGTTGGACAAGCTTTCCAGAATGTTTCCCATTCAACCTAATGTAGCACTGTTATTTGGAAAAACGTGTATATTTATTTTAAATAATATTTAACTACATCACTCCTAACAGTGCAAGCTTTCACACTTACGAAATAGACATAATATAAACATAACACTGTAAGTGTTGGTATTTTGATCAAAAGCTGTGCTACCTTCTGCAAAGCTTGTCCAACCTAGCAACAGTAGCTAAGGAAAAACGCATTTGTGGGTAGAGTATGGACAGATCATTTGATATGCTACATAACATCTGAACACACATCCGGAAGCAGAAGCTTATAATTAAACGTTGCCGTTTCGTGGTCCGATCAGTGTTGTAAGATCATTTAATGCTAACAGGCATTTAGATTTTAGGTGCTGGTGAAGATGAGAATGACTGCTCTTCACTGTTCTTACCAGGGGTCTGGAAGTTGAGCCTGCGTAGCTCCACCGGATCAGTGGGATGATGGGAAGGCATCTCTTTGCTGTTGGGCAAACTACCTTTCCTCGCCTCCGACTCGGCTCTTTTCCTAAAACAACAGAGAAAAACGGTAATGCATCACTTTGAGGCCTCATAGATTTTCAGCTTCTTTATTATATATTCAACTATGAGCTTTTCCCTGAGCCCATAACCATGCACTTGCTCTAGGCCTACTTTAAAGCGATAGCTCAGCAAAAAGTCACTCCCCTCACCCTAAATATGGTCATTACATGGTTGGTGTCTGACCACGTATCAACACATATCAACATTCTGTTCTGTAACACCTAATACACTTGCTTATGTGGTTTATGACAATTTACAACTCACTGTTATCTACAAACATGGACTAAAGAATGCTAGCATAGCTAACAAACGTAGCAGCAGCTACTTTTGTTTGCTATGCTAGCAGTAGAAGTACAGTTTTTGTAAAGAAGCAAACTTCGGACCTCAGAAAATGTTTCGGCTACCTGTGAGGTAAAGGGAAAATCTGTGTAAATTTGATAAACCAACCCTACTGATAATCAGCTGTGTTTCACCCAAACACTGTGATTTAGCTTTAAAAAGCTAGCATCAAAACGCAGTGGGGCCTAGAAAACCTTCTCATGCTGTGAGAACAAAAAATCCTTTCTGGATAGGTTGTAGCAGGCTGGCACCCGCAGAAAGCGTCTGATTTGTGATCTTCTCCAGATGCTGCCTGTGACTAGGCGTAGCGAAGACGGCGCATTGTTTTCAGATCAGTTCATGCTTCCACAATCAACTCGGCAGAAAGCTGATGACTAACGATGTAAGACTGAATAAATGAAAAGCTCAGTACGCTATTCTATACAGGACAGGATCACACCGATCATGCTTTATTAAATAACGCCGTAATGATAAGACCATGATATCTGGCCATATGGCAGGATTTACATATTAATCCACGCAAACACAGAAATGCATTAGCATTAGTTACACATGGCTCATTACTTCTACCTTAAAGGAAGAGTTGAATCAGAAATTAATGGTACCCGATTTTCCACTCACCCCACATGTAGTCAAGCAGCAAAGACATTTAAATTATCAAAGTGTTGCTTCTTAAGTTTAGAACTGCAGCTGTGCAGCTAACTTAACTAAAAAACACTCGTGCTCAATAGCCACCCAAATATCCCAGACTGTTTCTGTTAAATTACATCACTAAACCTTCTCTCAACCCATTCAAACCACATCCAGCTCTTCATTAAGGTGGAACGGCCTTGTGGATGTGGTTTAGGACACAGATTGACTTACTGTGAGCTGATTTCACCATTATAGGACTGATATTCACGAAGTAGTCGCAATCTGAAGACTAAACCACCTTAACGAGGATCTGAAGGTGGTCTGAGCACGCTGACAGAATTTGGTGATATTTTTGAATTTTTGAAAGTTCTAGCGTTTATAAGTAATGTTAGCTTCGCAGCTTCAGTCCTTCATTAAAGAAGCAAAATCTGGACCCCAAACACGTCTTGGCTAATCAATCATGTCTGGTATGAGTGTAAAATTATAAATTTTTTAGATAATTATTCTAGATAATTGTTTGATTAGGTAGGATGTAAGATGTTGGTTGGAACTAAACTCTTCTGGAAAATAGGTGTTCAGGACCAGAGTTTATGGCATCTACATTAAGATATAATAATAATTTAATATATAAAGATTGAGTACTAAGATATAATAATGTCCATTTTCAAAAGTGGAGTGTCAGTAAACTGACCATAGATGGATGTTCATGGATGTCTATCTTAACCAAAAACAGTTTTTGTTGAAGACTGAAAGATTGAAAGCCAAATTGGACAAGTTATTACTGTATAGAAAATAGAAAATGGTTAATTTGCAGATTCCTGACTCTTAAACAGAAGTGAACATTATTACTTAAAGTACACTCAATTTAAGTTTGGGTCTGCTTTTATTAATGCTTGGCAAAAACATGGCAAAAATGTAAAAGTGTAGAAAAAAATATTTCCTCCTCCCCACTTTGGCACATTTTCCCCACTTCTGCATCACAAAACCCAAGTCAGAAATCATTCATATAAAGTTCCAGTATAACTTTGCAATCTCCTGGGTCATTAAGGGTTAATGATAATCTGCCGAGTGATATCGGGTGTGTTTGAAAACGCAGTATTCCTTCTTATTCTTAAAGTGAGAACCCTTTCCAGCTGTCTGGTTCCTCTCCGTCTTACCTGTCAGGTTTGCTGCTCCACAGAAGGCACGGAGAGAAGACAGAAAAGTGAGGGTTAGATTAGCAATAGCAGGTTATTAAGATAAAACTGAATTTATTCATCACCGCTGCCGGTCACGCTACGCTGGACAATTTCTTCTGTTTTCTTCGGTCGGAAGTTCTGTAAAGCTTCCACCTTTTTTCCCCTCGTCCTGACAGCGCAAGTCGACGCAAAAATAGAAATCACTCGGTGCGTCTGTCAGCCGCGTTCTTCGTTCCTTTTGATAGCGACGCATTGCTCAATTATGCTATCCAAACTAGCAGTTTGTATTTTTGAACACTGCAATTTCTTGGCAGGTGGATCCACTAGAGCTTCTTTGTATTCATGAGGAAGCGAGTCTCCATAACGTCTGAATGCACGGATGCCTTTGCCTTTTGCTACTTTTATGAAAGAAGAAATGAGGAAAAATCAAATCTGAGGGAAAATCAATCCTTTACTGCTGCAGAGATTAAAAAAAAGCCTGTTTTTGAGGAAATATCTTTAAACCCCCATTAAGGTTTCTGAGAAGTCTTCCACCAAAATTTACATAAAATCAAATGAAGTTAAGATTCTGGATGGAAAATATAAAAGCATACATTCTGGAGGGTTAAAATGTTAGGATTAAAATCAGTATGTACTAAAAGAGTTGGTTTCTACCAGGTCTTCAACCAAAATCTGCATGATGTAAGATGAACATGACAAACTGACTGGTTATGTCCAATGTTTTAAAGCATTTTAATGCATTTTAGGTCTCAGATGAGACTTCTCCTCTGTCAAAACTTGCATAAAATTGTGTCTGGAAGAGTCTGGAAGGTGAAACTGTTTTAGCACTTGTTTAGCATTAGCTTGTTCACTGTGAGTTCATTTCTACTTCCACTTCTACATACATATAATAACGTTTCTGGAGTAAAGAGGGTCTGGATAAACCTTATTTAGCATGAATAGATTCAAAAGAATGGAACGGGTGAAAATTGGACTGTTTTTCTGCAGTGTTTTCTTCATTTGTGGGGTTTGCATTAATATGACTGTCCATTTGGATAAAAGTTGCCTTCTACCAGGTCCTCTATCAAAGCTTGCATAAGTCAAATGAAATTAGACATGGTTGTTATAAAAGAAATCCATTCTATCACCAGTGATTTGGCATTTCAGCATTAGCAACAGAAGGTTCAACAAGAGTTGGCTTCTACTACATCTTCTACCAAAATGGGCACAGAATAGGTGAGTTCGATTCAGTATGGAAGATATGGAAGAATCCCATCCTGACCAGCGATCAGTGATTTTTTATTTTTGTTTATAAAAACCGAAAACACCTTTTGATGACTAGTAAAAAGTCTGTAAGACTGAAATCCACACATTATTACTGTATATAAAATAGAAAAATAATTCATTTGGTGATTCCAAACTCTTGAACAGAAGTGAACATTGTTATGTAAATAATATTTATGTTGGGAATCAACATGTTTGGGTCTGCTTTTGTTACTATTTAACAAAAATATGACAGAAATGTTAAGATGTTCAGATGTTCTGCTATGGATGAATCATATTCTGACCAATGATTTTTTTAGCATTCTGATATTAGCATTAGTATGTTCTCCACTTGGTTGTCCACCATAATCCTGACTTTGGTCTGTAGTGAGCAGTAGATTATCTCACAAAACGTTAACACTGATGATGTAATATCTGCTGTCCTGTAGTTCTCCACAATGGCTGTTTAAAGACTATGATTGGACACTGAGGACATTTTGGATCCTGATATACAAGGCAGCCACCTTAAAGCCTGCAAAAAGCCCAGAAGTCAAGCCGAACAAATATTTAAAGGAAAATATAGCACATATATGTCAAATATTGAGAATATAGGGCATTGTTTAGTAGTTGTTTTCTTTGCAAGTATGAGAATGTGGGTGGTAATGACTTTGAAAGACATTAATATAAACATTGTTGCATTCATATAAAAATGAACCTCAGTGTTGTGTCATTTTTCTGCATGAAACTCCCATTATGTGAGTATTTCATGATAAATGAGCCACTCGAAATGATCCAAAACCGCTTGGAATTAAATCTTGTCCCATTAACACACATCGCTTTTTTCGCTCTGTCAATTTTAAGGATTAAAGACAGATAATCAGGCAAATTTAAAAAATAAAAATCCAACGATATCTTCTTACAACATGAAAAAGTAGGTTACGGGATCCTTTTAAGCGGGTTTATGACACACCCACGTACACACGAGAGAGATGGACCCTTAAGCACTGTCTTACACACACACACACACTCAGATACTCATACACACTCACAAACACACACTGACACGTGGCAGAACTCTCCATAGTGGTATGAAAGATCAGCGGTGACAGAACGCCTTTCAACCCTTGTAGCGTGTATGTGTGTTTGTGTGTGTGTGTGCGTGTGTGTGTGAAGAGGGGGGTGTACAAAGACAGAAATAGGCACAGGGTGCAGTGAAGGATCCTCTGGTTAGAGGTGCTTGTCTATGAACGTTATTGTTTGTGTGTGTGTGTGTCTGTGTGTGTCACGGACAGGAGCACAGTTATATGAGCAGCACTATAATAACTGTTAAAAGTAACTCCTGTAGTCCCACTATTCTCCAGTAAAATCAAACACTGGGTTGGTGTACTGAATCTGTGGATTATAGTTTACACAGGCCTGAAGGTGGTGAGGAATTATGGTTTGTTGGAGAATGATGGTCTTTGATGGAGAATGATGGTGTTTGTTGGAGAATGGTGGTGTTTGATGGAGAATGGTGGTGTTTGATGGAGGGTGATGGTGTTTGTTGGAGAATGGTGGTGTTTGATGGAGAATGATGGTGCTTGTTGGAGAATGGTGGTGTTTGATGGAGAATGATGGTGTTTGTTGGAGAATGGTGGTGTTGGTTGGAGAATGATGGTGTTTGTTGGAGAATGGTGGTGTTTGATGGAGAATGATGGTGTTTGTTGGAGAATGGTGGTGTTTGACGGAGAATGGTGGTGTTTGATGGAGGGTGATGGTGTTTGTTGGAGAATGGTGGTGTTTGTTGGAGAATGGTGGTGTTTGATGGAGAATGATGGTGTTTGTTGGATAATGGTGGTGTTTGATGGAGAATGATGGTGTTTGTTGGAGAATGATGGTGTTTGATGGAGATTGATGGTGCTTATTGGAGAATGATGGTGTTTGATGGAGAATGATGGTGTTTGTTGGATAATGGTGGTGTTTGATGGAGAGTGATGGTGTTTGTTGGAGAATGGTGGTGTTTGATGGAGAATGATGGTGCTTATTGGAGATGATGTTGTTAATGATGTTATAAACAGTCAGGGGCCTCAGTAGATTTTGGTGCATTTAGGGGCACTGCAGTGGTCACCAAACCTGTCCTTTTACCTCTTGTACAGGAGGATGGCGATGACTATGCAGATGATGAAGACCACAGCCAGAACAGGGCCCACAACCCAGATGAGGCCTTCTTCTTCATCGATGATGGGCTGGGGGTCAATGTCGGCCGACACCACTGGGTCAGAGTACGGGCTGGTGGCGTACATTGTCTGCAGGAAGACCAGGCGATGAGTTACAACTTCAGCTTTTTAAACAGAGAGCCAAATATGAATGAAGGCATCACAAAATGGCATCTATCACAGAAAATCACATATTACTTTACATTTACGAATGAAATCAAGACACCAAAACAACTAAACAAGATTAAATAAAACACAGAGCAGTTTGCCAACGGTTCTATGTCTTCAGATAATGGATGTGGATTCTATAACAAGGTCTGATTCCCTTTAAATCAGACCACAGCAGATTCTCACGTCACGTCTAATTGTGTTGAGTGATCAGCGGTTTGATTTACACACACGAGTTTCCGGAGCGCAAACAATTACAGGCCAATTTACTCATCTTTCTGAAGACTCATGTTTACCAGCAGTAGATAAATAGAAACATCAGGATTACTCATGCAGTCAACAAGAAAACCCAGTCTGATTTACATCAACACACACACACACACAAACACACTCTCTCAAACACACACACGCACTGAAAGCTAAAATACTAAATACCAAATAATATTTTTCTGTTTTGATCTTTCTCTTATTTTCCCCTGATCCTCCTCTTTCCTTTCCACTCTCTCCTTTTTCTGTTTTTCTCTTCTTGTACCAGTCTTTTATTGTCAGTCTCTCTCTTACTCTTTTATTTTTGTTTCTGCACTCTTGCGCTTTCTCTTTCTCATGTTTTCTCTACTTTCTTACATTTCCTTATTCCTTAACTGTCTCCCTTCAATTTGCTCTTTTCTCTTCACACCTTCTCTCTTTCTCACTCTTTCACTCTTATCATTCTCTCTCTCTCTCTCTCTCTCTCTCTCTCTCTCTCTCTCTCTCTCTCTCTCTCTCTCTCTCTCTCGTTACTCGTTCCAACCTGCAGCTCCAGTAAAGCAATCAGAGACTGAATTAAACAAAAAAAGCTGCTCATCAAAAACAAATTCCGCTAGTCTGAGTTCCTTCTCTCTCTCTCTCTCTCTCTATCTCTCTCTCTCTCTCTCTCTCTCTCTCTCTCTGCAGTGGAGTAGATAAGAATGTGTGTATCTGCTGCTATTAAAGAGAAGGCAGTTATCTCAGCATTCCTAAGAGTGACAATCCTCCAGAGAGAGAGAGGAAGAGAGAGAGAGAGGGAAAGAGAGAGAGAGATGGGTGCAGGAATGGAGGTTGTTAGTCCACACACACACACACACACACTCTCACTCTCAGCCTGCAGGATGCGACCCCTGCCAAGTCTCTACGGATTTTCTCATCTGACTAGAACATGTGAATCCTCACACAAACGAAAATGATCTGTCCAACGGAGAGAGAGAGAGAGAGAGAGAGAGAGAGAGAGAGAGAGGAAAAAAACCAAACACGCACATTCTCTCTGGATGTAAACAAAAAAAGGGTGAATATGGAATGGGGAATTCTTGCATTAATAATATGCACTAAAATGCATTATGATGCATTAATCTGAAGGTGAAGACTGATTATAATCTACTAATCTATTATTATTTTTAAAAGAAATATTCACGGTAATCAGATAAATTAAAACAAAGCCCCCTGTTACTTCACTGGTAGAGGCTATTACAAACTGTGAACCGACAAATGGACCATAGTCTGGAACTGTGCACCTGCATATTGGAGTGTTTCTAATAAAGTGGCCAGTGAGTGGAAGCACAAAGTAAGTGTTTCTGATAAAGGATATCCAACCCTATTTCACAAAACTCACGTTTTCTGAGATCTCCAGCACCGCTAGAACGAAGAAGGTGTACTCTTGTCCGTTGAGGAGCTGCTTATTCTCGAAGTCTCCGTACATCTTGGTGTCTCCCAGCGTGAAGTCCGTGGGAAGCTCTTTGAAATACGCAGCGATGTACGGCTTAGGCTCCGCTTGCCTCCGGAACCTCAGACCGCCACTCGTCCGGTTGATCTCCTTCAAAAGCTGGACGAGAGGAAGAAAGAGAAAGAATTTTTGTTCTTATTCTGACCAATTGGGACATCAACACTGCCTTTCTGTGGGACCCATGTCTTCTTCCATAGTTACTGTTGCTAGGCTTGATAAAATGTACAGCATGGACCTCAGTTTTATAACAGTCTGCAGCTCATCCACATCAGACGGCTGTAATGTGCGTTTTGCTTTGCTACTGATTTGCATTGCGTTGTTGTAGCTGATCGACAGGCCAGAAAATGCACTGAAGTACAAAGTGTATGCTAAAGTACATAGTGTATATATACATACACACACTATATGGACAAAAGTATTGGGAGACCAACAGGAACTTTAATAACATCTAATTCAAATACATGCAAGCCAAGTTCTTCCACACCCAACTCACCCCACCATGCCTTTATGGACCGTGTTTTGTGCACTGGAATAGAAAAGGTTCTTCCCTAAACTGGGTCCACAAAGTTGGAAGCATTAAGATTGTCCTTCACTGAGGGGCTGTCTTATTTCAATGATTAAGTGTCCCAATACTTTTGTCCATATAGTGTGTGGTGTGTGTATACAAACACACACACACACACACACACACATATACACAGTCATGTGCGTGTACTGTTTAAATGTATCAGTTACTGTACTGGTTAAAAACTGGTAATGTGTTTTATTGAAGTAAATATAAGTGAACACATCCTCTACAGAGAATACACATCACCATGATATTTTCATATTTTAATGCAACAGAAAACCAATTTTTAAGCTCAGTTTACCTCACTGGAAAACACTGGAAATTTTGGGAAAGGTCATATTTCAGAATCCCGTTCAGAAAGCTTCACTGATCCTGGTTTATTTTGTTATTTACATTTGATGTGAAACGTATTATTTACATTTGAAATGGAACTCATTAAAAAGTTTGCAATGTTAATAATAATGATTACTAATGATGAGCATTTTAAAATGTATTTAGTAATAAGTCGAACTGAAATCCTTTAAGCTAAACGCTAGAAGACAGTGAGGTTTTGACAGAGATCTTTTGAGACTTGATCACGTTTGGAATACGAGAGACTCTGGAGGTTGACTTGATCAGAACTTCACTCTGGATGTTATCACTGCAGAATCCTCTGTTAGTATATACACACACTTTCTGTTTTATGTACATTCACTCTCTGTTCCGAACACACAAACACACACACACACACACACACACACACAAACACACACACACACACACACACACACACACAAACTTTTCTTTTATTCTCTATTAATCTGCTGTACATCTGTACTGATTCCAAGGGCTCAGTGCTCTGATTGGATGGAGATGAAGAAACGCTATAGCTCTTCAGATCTGTATCATATTTTCATTACACTCTCTTTGATCTCACACTCACACACACCCTCCTACAAACTGCAGCACGGGTAAGAAACAGAATGGCTATTTACAGAAATACACACCCGCCGTCCACTACCCACCCTCATACGCACAGAAGGGGAGCGAGGAAATCAGGAAGGAAGAAAGAAGGAAAGAAAGAGAAAGAAAGAAAAAAGATAAAATAAAAAAAAACAAAAGAAAGTAACAATAACTTGTGAGGAAAAAGAGAGAAGGAAAGACAGAAAAGGAAGTAAGGAAGGAAGGAAGGAAGGAAAGGAGAGAGGGAGGCAGGGAAGAAAGAAAGAAAGAAAGAAAGAAAAGGAAGGAAGGGAGGGATGGAGGGAAGAAAGAAAGAAAGCTTCAATAAGTAAAATGTAAACTAACCAGAAAAAGAAATATCAACAAAGAAATAATGAATAATTGAAGAAACAGAAAGGAACAAAAATGCAAAAGAAATAAAAAATGAAGAAAGAAAGAAAGGCAGAATGCAGAAGTGTGTGTGTGTTTGTGTGTGTGTGTGAGAGAGAGAGAGAGAGAGAGAGTGTATGTGTGTGTGTGTAGCTGTAAGGCAGTGTGATGTGTGATAATGTCTTCCATCACCTCGGCTGCCCGACCCGTCAAAACACGCCAATCCCTCTGCCCTTGGGCCAACTTTGAAAATATTTGTGAGCGCCAATATTGACAAACAAATAAATTGTGTGTGTGTGTGTGTGTGTGTGTGTGTGTGTGCGAGTGCCCTTGAAGGTGAGCCACTGTTCTTCTTTTCAGCTTGACAAATCGTCGAAAAAAACATGGAGACTTACAGCCTGCTGATATCACTGACCTGCTACATAACACTGACATAACCTGTTCATAAACACGTTATAACAGAGGTTCATAGTCTGTTATGAGTTACATCCATCAGTATAAGTATAAGGATGACACACAAAATCATGAAGCATTCCTTATTTTTTGGAGGCAGCTGGTGGCCTAGTTGTTAGGGTATTGCCCCTGTTATCAGAAGGTCATGGGTTTGAATCCCAGGACTGCTAGTGTCATCACTGAGGTTCCCCTGAGTAAGGTGCCGTCCACACACTGCTCCCCGGGCCCCCCTGTTTGTTGGCAGCCCCCTGCTTCGCTTGGTGAATGGGTTAAACGCAGAGATAGAATTTCACATTGTTCATACTGTGTGGTGTGTTGTGTTCACACATGACTAAGGGGCCTCTGTACTTTATAACAGTGTCATCTTTCCATTGCTGGTAATTATTGTAACACTATTATGTTGGTAACTCCCAGACAGTGATCATAAGGCACCTTCATAAGCCAGTTATTACAACTGACATAAACCTACTTAGTCTTAGGCACCTCTGCAAAGGTAACATTAAAATAAATTAGAATAAATACAAACAAACAAGAAAGCTGTAAAAAGTATCAAGGTTTGTTTTGTTTGTATAAAAGTAGTAGATACTGTGTGAGCTGGTGAGGAGAACACAGGTTCAGTTCCAGATTCCTCCTCGGTTCCTCCAGCCACTGTTTGGATGGTGAAACTTAATTTAATGAAGGACTGATCGAGTCCAACCAGGTTTCAGATGGAAATTACAGTAGTACAGGACTTCCACTAGAACACACTAATATACTGAACAGAACATCACTATTTACTGTAGAATGGTATTTGTATTTTTTTCTTTTTCATTTTATTTTGTATATTTGGTTAGTCTGCAGTCTCAAAATGTAAGTTATGTTCAACTACTATATAAACATTACCTGCAATTAACAGTTTCTGAAGTCCAAGTGCAAATTGGCCAGTCTGAGTTAGTGTATAGCAGGAGATTTTCCGCGCCGGATACGTTCTCACCTATGTACCATATTAATAAAGCTGGTTCACCATTTGGTCCTAAATAACCAAAGGCACTTTTGTATCATGTTTTGATGTTCCAGTGTATCTCAGCCTGGTAACAGTGTTTCTGATTCAATTCTTTCCACGCAGTTTATGCCTGGTCGTCTCAAAACAGTGTCCATGGAGGCTTGTTTGAATGTTTTCTCTGTGTTCTTTTTCCAAGTGATGAAAACCGAACCCAGAGAACTTGTTACTGACGTCCTGGATCACACTCACGTTTGTCACAGTGTTAAAGATAAATTTGTTAGAGTCGCCGCAAACTCCCACTGATATTTATCTTCAGTCCAAACAAATGCTTATGCTTGTGCTTTGTCAGCTTCCCTGTTATCAATCTGTATCTCCATTTCTGGAGATACAAAAATAAGAAAAATAAGAAAATAAGAAGTCCTCTTTCCAAGTCTGTCTGTTGTCATGACAACATTTTAACCAATCAAAAAGCAGTGACACAGTCAGCCTCGCATCAGCCCACTTTTAGCTGCCCTGACGTTGAGCAGCTCAGATTTGGCTCGGGTTCGGGTATCTTTATTTGTAATAGAAAGTCATTTGTTTACAGTACACTCACCGACATAAGCTCGTAAATCTTCCTGTCTCTCCACTTAGACATATGTGTCCAATGTCTCGTCAACTTGGAAAAAGGCATACTAACATGAACAGACTGATCTACTCCACAATAACTGCTCCACTAGTCTGAACTACCACAAAATACAGAGTGTGGTTCTGGCCCTCTAGCTTTAGGGCATTTTCCACTGACTGGTACCAGCTCGGCTCGGTTCGACTCTACTCACTTTTAACTAAAATCTGGTACCTGGTACCCGGTACCATTTTTAGTGCCACCTTGGCCGAGGTTCTAAGCGTGCCGAGCCGATACTAAATGATGACGTGTACATATTGGAGGTTACTGATTGGTGGTTGCTATTGTTACATCAGTGT
>JBBPCY010000082.1:1153318-1178621 GCA_037974405.1 Brachyalestes nurse
AACGTATATTTCTGGGCTGATCTTGCCTCCATCCCAAATATGGGATGAAGCCCCATGGACAGTGAACAGGTTAAGTAGAGTATTTTAAATGTTCAACGTTTTACCTTATTTTACTTTTTAATTATTTCTACTGGTCCATTGGTTCTAACCACGTAAGTATATATGGCAGATACCATTTTACAGGTAAAAAATAAATAATAATAAAAACAAACAAACAAAAAAATGTTAGATGAAGATCGAATCACAGATTTCATTATTTAATGTATACATTATGCATTTATGAAAGTGAGGAAACTTAATTAAGTTTGCCTGCAGTTAATTAAAGGCTTTTAAAAATCTCTGTTTGAAGAAAAAAACTAGGTTGAATTAGCTGCTTATGTTTAATTAATTGATTATTAAATTAATCATGAAAACATGAATTAATAAGTAAGTAATTAACAGTTAACGATCAACAGGTCTTTATGAATGCAGCTAGTTCTGCTGTCTGTAGTCGAGAAAAGCACAGGACAAGTCACCAGCTCCAGAAATAAATTATGAAAGCTGATTTGCTTAAATTAATAAGCGTTCATAATGAGGTTTAAAGAGAAAATTGGACAAAAAGGAATGCCTGTGGCAGATCGTGTAACGGTGGCGTGTCTGTGGGCTAAAGAGGGGCTGCAGAGTGACACAGTTATTAGCATTCATGGAGCATGTATTTGTTCCCCTGAGGGACGCTAGCTGAAGGTTATCGTGTCAGCTTGCTTCGCCACAGCCGAACAGAAGCAGCGCCCTGGAACACTGCTAGCGACTAATGTAATACAGCGAAAGGCCTAAAAGCCTTGGCAGCACCAGGCCGATAAAGAGGGAGGGGGACAACAAGGTCTTTTCTGAAGTCGCGCATTGTGTCCCTGTGTACAATCAACTCGGAATTTATGGCTTTAACCTATTAATGTGCATATCTAACATCTTTAATTTACTCCTTATGTTCTCCGGGCTCCGGAACTTCCTAAACTGACTAAACAACCTGGCAAGAGAAAAGTGACATCACTTCATTTATCACATTTCCAGTCCTCGGGTCCCTAATTTGTGGCCAAACAGAAGAAAACTGGGCTTCAAATAAGCCTGAAAATGGAATGTCATTAACCCTTAGAACCCGAGCAGAAGTGCAACAAATGATAACTGGTTATCATACAGGAAAACAGCCCCTGTTCTCCTGGTTTGTGTTTATGTTCGAGGTGTCATGCTGAGCTTTGTTCGGTGTTCCTGTGTCACCAAAGTTATTGTATTTATAAAAAAACATGTAGTAATAATAACTGTAATGCTACCAGGAATTTAAAAATGTATATATGCGCAAACACCCGTCAAGAACAAAAACTTATTATATTTTAGGTCTAAGAAACAAACAAAAAACACAAGATCTTTGAACCCGGGAAAACTTTCAGGATAGTCTCCGCCCACAAGTGGAGGTCCGGAAAGTGGTTCTAGACTGTTTTATATTGTTTATTCAAGATTCAACATCCTTTATATTACCTGAAATCAGATTTTACTGATACTCTCTGAGCTGAAGATTTAAAAAGTTCAAATGGCTACTGATGGACGGTCAGAGCTAAAATTATCCCAAATTTCACAGATCCAAACCAATGGGAGCAGGTTCTACAGCAGGTTTTCCTCAGCTGTTGCACATGAACAGGTTCATTTCTGGCAGCGTTATCTATGGAGGCCGTCTCACATTAATGTCAATGCAGCTGCTGGCCTGGGGGCAGATTGTGACTAATTCCACTTTGTTGTGTCTGGTAGCAATGGTGTGTGTGTGTGTGCATGTGAGTGTGTGTATGTGTGTGTATAGATACACACACATACACACACACACACACAACAGTACAACCATTGTAAAAGCATGAGAATGTAATAATAATAATTCCTCAAGAATGTAGACATCTCCAAGACATCTCCATGGTAAGTAACCTATCATATCTGCAAAGCCGGCAGTAAAGACTAAACATCTCCTCTTAGCCTTGTTCCCAATCCAGACTGAATCGGGCTTTCAGCTTATCCTCCACTTCACAGGCCGTGTGAGCTTTAAAGAGCTATTCTTTTAAAAGGATATGCATCTGCCTATAGTATGAACAGTGTTTCTACCTGCTGTTAGTGCTTGTAGTGCTTGTTTCAGTGTGTAAATGCAGTCCGTTTATTTAAGTGAAAATAAGTTGACATTTTTTGCTAAAATAAGGAACACTGAAAAAATATATGATAGAAATATATCCTGTGTCTTAACTTTTGCATAGATTATATGTTTTTTTTTATCAGTGCAGTAGGTAAACAGTAACGTGCATAAAATGTGTGCCGAAGTGTGTTCTCTGTAGAGGATGTTTAATGATTTACATATTAAGTAAATCACGAAAATATCTTATTTGACTAGGCGTGTTCAAACAAATCATGAATCAAATACATTCAAAAATATAATACAAAGCCATTTTTGCATTATTGTGCAGGCAATAAGCCAAAGAAGGTAAATTTATAATGAATTTTAGGGGCTAAAATAACAGTTTTGAATAGAAGCAATATTTATCTATTCAGTCTGTTCCATACTTCTCTGTTGAATTTTCACACACAGCTCACCTTTGACTGTAATCTGTGCCACTGCTTCGATGACGCCCAGTGTCGACATGGCAACGCAGGTGTAGTTGGCCGACTGGCGGACGTCGGTCAGCTCCAGCACGTTCCGGCCAATCGGCATGTCGTCCTCCGGGGTCAGGTCCTCCGACCCCAGCATCCACTTTACATAGGGCATGGGCGACCCCACTGCCACGCAGGTGATGTTCACGCTGCCCCCCGGCATTATCTCGCTGTCCGTGGGTGGGATGGAGAAGCGCGGTGGGACCCGACGAACTGAAAGAGCACAAAAGGAACGGTAACAACTCGTATGGCAACTTGACCTACATCAGTGAAAGGAAAATGGACAATTGACAATTGAACTATGCTCCGCCCACAAATGTGTTGCCAGGTTAGACAAGCTTTACAGGATAAAAACATATTCTGAGTCCCTCGGAAACTACAGCTCACAGATTTTAGCTCGGACGCCCATCTGTGTGTATTGTGTATTAAAGTGTGTGGAAGTGTGTTTTCTCTTGAGGATGTGTACTGATTTACATTTGGCCAGGGGTGTTCAAACGTTTGCACATGACTGTAAGTGATTGTCATATAAATCTTATACATTTAAGAATGTTATAACGCTATTTTTGCATTGTTTTGCGTATAATTGCTGAATAGTAAGCTTAAAAAGTCAGAGTGGTCCTTCCCCACACTCCATTACTAGCCAGGGCAGGCATCTAACACAACAGAATTAAGTTAGAGCTGTTGAGCTGAGCTGTCTGTTGCACCAGCCACAGTTTAAAAAGAGGCTAAGGAGCTTCATGTGCCTCAAATGGGAAACATGTACTTCCCAAGCATGTGATTGGAGGAGATCTAGTTATGAGGTGGGAACTGGACATGACTAAATTGGCTTCAAGTCCAACAAGGAAAAATCTCTTTTGAGGAACAGCCAGACTGCTCTAGTGATGCAGTGCAGGCTAAGATGCTAGCTTAGCTAGCTAGCAATGTTAAAACAAATGAAGCTGGTGAATTTATTTCTTAGTCTATAAGTCAAATGTGTTGAATAAAAAAAAAACTAGATTACACAAAAAAACACTATACCTAACATATGCTACTAAGAAAAATAACAGTTTATGCAATGCAGGCTAAGATGCTAGCTTGTCTTTAGCAATGCTAAAACAAACAAAGCCTGATTTTTTAAATGAATTTACTGCTTAGTCAGATGTTTTTGGAAAAAAAAAACAACAACAAAAAAATACAACAAAAAGACTATATTCTAATGATTTAAAAAAATTCTGTAAAAATGTATAACCTTAATTTGCATAATGTGCATTATTTCTGACTGGGTTGGATGGGAACGATGTCCAGTAGCAATGAAAGAACATTTGAAGGTGGAGCACAGATGAGTCCATTTAGCTTTACAACATTCTAGTTTTTACTGTTATCGTTAATTTTTTTTATTGATCCGTTCATGTATAGCTAGCAGTGATAGGTCTGATGGGGAGGTCAAGAAGGAGCACATAAACACATACAGAAACACACGTCGGTCCAGGTCTAACAGGGTTCAACGGAGGAGAAGCTACGGACTGACATCGTCACATACAGTACGTCATGCACAGAGTGTACCGTCCGCTCCAGACGTGGACGCACGACACGGGGGAAACGTGAACTGGAGGTGCGGCAGCATGCTGGAGTTGTGTGCTTTTGCTCTGACAACCTCAATGCTGCGTTCTTCCAGTTGATGTGAAGGAATGTGCCGCCTCACATTGCCACATCAAACATACACAGGGTGGCCCCCAGGGGGCGCTGGTCAGGCCGTTACAATAAAACAAAAAGTTCGTGACTTGCACGGCAGCCGCGGTCAAAAAAGTGGATACAGGTCTCAAAAGAAATCAACGTAGAGAGAGATGGATTTGTGAGGAAAAGAAAAATGGCGACCATAATAGGTAAACATGTAAACATTCCCGGTGCAAATGGAGGATGGAAGGCACCCAGCGGGGAAAAGAAGGAGGGGAGGGGCTTTATGCTGGATTTTCTCACATGCAAACAACTGCATAGCTGGTTTAGAGGGGCACCCATGTTTGGGAAACAAAGGGAGAGGGAGAGAGAGACAGAGAGAGAGAGAGAAAAAGAGAGAGGTATAGAGACAGAGAGAGAAAGAGAGCGAGAGAGAGAGAAAGAGTGAGAGATACAGGGACAGAGAGAAAGAGAGAGAGAGAAAGAGAGAGAGAGAGAGAGAGTCCAGGGAAATAAATAGCAACAAACAGGGTCAGTAGAGGAGTGGGGTGGATGACTAGTATTACATTACAGGAAATCAACGGGGCATCCTATTAAAAACTACAGGCAGACAGAGTGGAGAGAGAGAGAGAGTAAGAGAGAGAGAGAGTAAGAGAGAGAGAGAGAAAGAAAGAGAGAGAGAGAGAGAGAAAGAAAGAGAGAGACTGGGAGATAAATTAACAGAAAAAAGAGAGAGGGAGCTGGTATACAATAAGCCAAATGCAATCAGAAACAGGCACAGTTCTCTTTCAGGACACACAGCAGACAGGAGGAAGATGCTGGAGGGATGCGGTTCAGGCAGAAGAAAGAGGGACGAGGGACAAACTTTTAGCCATCCAGCAGATTCAGGGTCAAAATATAAGGGATGTTGTTGTCAGTGTTACTGCTTATTACAGGAGCTGTGCCGATACTAGGATTAATCGTCCAAATGGCGTTGATCGATATTTACTAATCAGACTTAAAACCAATGAAGCAGTAAATCTTAACATATGCTAGTAAACACAGATATAGTTCTGAAATATAAAAACCGTATTTGATTTTTATTTTTAGTCGTATATTCACGACTATTCCGTTCAATCCATTCATTGATTGAACAGTGTGGTAATTTTTAAATTTTGATTTATTTGCATATTGACACAAATCCATTTCAATCTATTTATTGGTTGAACTGAATGGTTACTTTAGACTTTATTTTTTTATTTTTGTGTATATTGACACAATTTACTGATTGATACAGTTACTCTAGATGTCATTTATTTATTTATCTGTGTAGTCACAACCATAGAGTTCAATCTACTGATTGAACTGTATAGTTATTGTAGACTTTATTTATGTATTTATCTATATAATCATACCTATGCAGTTCAATCTGTTTATTGATTGAACTGCATGGTTATTTTATACTTACTGTATTTATTTATTTGGATATTTACATCCATGTAGTTCGATTAATAGATGCAGTACCAACGTATAGATGCCGATTGCGAAGAAAAGGAAGGAAAAACCTCATAAAGCTTCTTAGTTCCTATACTACAGAATTGGCCATATAGAATGTGACATATGCATCATGGTGACCTTATTAATAACACCCAGCCAAGCCCCACCCAAACAAAAACCTACTTGAAAAATGAATTATGGGAAGTAACCGGCATGGCGTGTTTGAGTTATGCTAACTAGAACTGTTCATGTTTTACTTTTTTCAAGTGAAGTAAGGACACCTTCGAGCAGCCAAATCAAACACTTCCCGTAATCCATCTGAGTAAGCAACAAATTGGGTCTTACAGCGCATAAATCATTTAAATAAGCCCCACGACTGGGTTTCAGCTGCCAAGAATTTTAGTTGGTTTGATCTTTCTCCCCTCCTCTCTCTCTCTCTCTCTCTCTCTGTTTTCCTAAAACTGCAATGGTGGGTGCGGGCTGGGCATGTGTGGGGAGGAGAGAGAGATTAATGGCATTTCGAGGGTTAATCCTCCCTGATATTAACGAGCAATGAAACTCTCCCATCGCTAGATCACGTTTAATTAAAATTACATGGGCTGAACTCCTCAATTCCGCTTCGCAGAATGAACCTTGACTAATACTGTGTCTCTGTATGGTGGGCTCTCATTAACACCAAGGGCTTCGGTCCTGACATTTCAGAGGCCTATGTCACCGTTTTCATGTTTTGAGAATGACTGTGAACTTGAGAGCAAGACAATAAGAGAGAGTGAGAGAGATAAAAAAAAAAAAAAACTCCACAGTTGAAGAAGCTCATTCGGCTTAAGACGACGCGCTCCTCTGGAGAGGAAATCTTACATTATTAAATACAACTTTCCACTCCTATTATATTTAATTAATTTTCTATTGAATTGCGGTCCCCGAAGACATAACATTATCCCGTTCATTTGAATATCATTACATTTGTCATGTCTTGCGAAGGACGCTCAACATACATCACTCTGCCATTAGAGGTCCACTAAGGGCACAGGGGAGAAACCCTTCACAGGCACGGAGAGCAGGGGGTACCGAACTACTGAGCATGTCTGATCCTACCTTGGGTGAGATTTGCTGCTCTGAGCGAGATTTGCCGCACTTCAGTCCTCATTAAAACAAAGGAAGTCACAGCCTTAAACTTGAGGCATCTCCTGTGGCTTCTAAACATGGCCTGTCTGCATGTTCACCATGGTTCAAAAAGTTATTTACTGTTAGGGCAGCCTAATACATCATTTGCTAATTGCAATCACAATACCAGTCTTTGCAATAATGATATTAATTGCCGCCATCAATGAGATTTTTGCTGTCTTGAGTGATACTGAACTGAAATTAGTTAATTAGATTCAACTCAGTGAAATTTGCTGCCCTGAATGCTACTGTGTGTGTGCGTGTATATACATATACATATATATTGCCAGGGGTATGAATAATTCCGGGTTTGACTGTATATAATAACTTGTGTCCAAACCCTCCCAGCACCTTTTCAAGCAGTTCTGTCTTATTTGCTGGACGATCATTTCAAACTTGCTGATCTAGCTAATACCTGCAGCTCATAGGGAGAAAGATCTGGAGACTGGGGAGGCCCAGACGTTATTCTCTAAATGTTTTGCTTTTCTTCGGACTGGAAATAATTTTGGCACAATCTTGGGATCATTGTCTAGCTGAAGAATGAAATTTTGTCTGATATGAAAACCAGAAGAAATGTGTGTGATGTTGAATACTTTGTTGATCATTTTTAATCTAACACAAAATGAAATATCAGTGCATTAAAGACAGACCTTCTTTAAAACCAATCGTTTGAGCCATTGTGGCGAAATCAGACTATAAAATACTGAAAACTATTCTGATATGTTTAAGTATTTCTGATATTTTCTAGTAACATATATATATTTTTTTAATCCGAGAGTCAGCCTGTTTTGGATATATATATGTTCTGCCATAAATGTATATAATACAAAGAGATTTATCACTTAGCCCTGAATCGGTTTTGGGTTTATCAGGTCGACAAAAATGAAGATCTGCAGGAGCTCGTCATTCCTCTGACAAGTGATTGAAGATGGAAGTGAAATTGAGGCACTAAGCAGGAACACTGACAATAACGTTAAGGATCATATAACCGGTCAACAGCTGGACCTGGTCATCATGCAGAATCTGACTGGACAAACTATACGCAGTCTCTCTTGACATGCACCACTTTTTGGACGGTCAAGCATCATAGCCAAGACCAAGGGCATTCAGTACAGAGAACAACAACAAGTAGGGGGGTAAAAGAACAAACAGAATGGATCCTATTCAAACATAAAGGGACCCAAACCAAGAACATCAGAAATAACAAACAAAACCAGAATACACATGTGCAGCTACATTCATTTCATTTGTATTCTTGACAGCTGTGTTGGCATTTGGCTTTGCAACTCATGGAAACTACTTCTGCCTTTTATTTTCCCTGTTTTTATCTTTTTTTTGTTTTTGTTTTGTTTTTCGATACAGTGAGATGGTTAGAAAGTAAAAAACACACCAACCTTCTCGCAGCTCTGGGGAATGTAGGGAATTTTGATGCAGAACACAATGAAATGACGAAAGGAGAAAAAACAGGGGAAACACAGAGAGAGTAAAAAGGCCATGTACAAGGCGTTCAAATGCTACTTATAAACATCTGTTAGAGGAAGCCCCTTTGGTCTTGGGAGGGAATCCTGACTGCTACTTCAGTGTAAAGAGAAAAAATCCTCTAGCTTCCAACACATTAAATATATGAGCAGAAAAGGTGTAAACCACATGATGCTGTCCCAGTTATGAAGTCCATTTACAAACAAGATTCATGGATATCAACCCAAAATTAAAAAGGCTGATTACAGCTTAAAGAGCCCATATCTTACTTTTTTCTTTTTTGTGTGTGTGTTTTCAACCTCTCTTTAATTAAACAGGCTGTTTTTGTTACTCTTCCATTAAAACGGATACATGCAAATGACCTCTGTTCTGACTGGCTGCCTCAAAAGCTCAGCTATTTATAACTTCTTTATAAAATGAATGGGTAGGACTAAACGGTTGTAGGCTGAATAGATAGAAAATATATATATTTTTTTTAAGTTAAATGCATTTTTGAAAGTGGGCTTTCCAGATCTAAGAAATATCTTTGAAAAATATATATTTGTTTCGAGATTTGCATTATTTGTCAGCAAGTTTATAATTTTTTTAAAACATTTTTATGCCCCAACTCGTCACAAACTGATATGGACCATTTTGAAATGAAAGTCTTCGTATGTAAATGTGTTTGAGGCATCACAAAAGCAATTCATTCAAAACAGGCCGTTTATCTTCCACACATAAACTGTCTGGACTGAGGAGTGAACTGTATATTTTTAAGCCGCAGCAATATTTATATAATTCACCAAACATTTATTTTAGAAAAGTAATAAGAGCTTAAAGCAGAAAAAAAAACAGTAGCCAATTTGTGTGATGCTTGCCTGATGTCAACATTCACTTTGTTACGACAATAATTTCTTTTAATATGAAAGGAATGGTGTCACATGATGAGCTGATATGGACCCTTTAATTCCATTTTTTTAAGTAAATTTACCAAAAGAATTCAAAAGTAGCCACATAACTGGGACATTATCATAGGCAAATTATGTAAGAAAACAAACAAACAAATAAACAAACAAACAGATTATTCAAATGATATTACACTTATTATAGTCTATATGAAATTTAGTCACATGGTTTAAATCTTCGATTTTAAATATCTTATTGGGTTACACCTTCATTATAATGTATTACATACTACACACTCATTAACAGTGAGGGAATACTGTTTTAATACCTGACTTTATGTATTAATATCTGAATATGCAATTATAAGCTGTATTATAGCAGGTCAGAAACTGAAGAGGAGAACAAAGTCCCAGCACTTGCACACTATCATTACTGAGGATTAACACTGATAGCACAGTCTCTGATACAGTTACAAAAACAGGGGTAATTAACATTATAGATCTTTTATAGTTTTAAGAGTGCACCATTAACCCTTTGACATGTGTAGTTTCAAACTTGAGGCTGTGTCTGAGTTGTTTTCCCAAACCTTTGCAAACTAAACTTAACAGTGCTGCAAATATAGTCCCTCCATACAGAGTAGATGAGGATGCAGAATTAAAGTAAAAAGTCCAAATTCTGAACCATACTCTTAAAATACATTACAAACATACTGACTTTCTATTTACTCCCATTAACAGAACCTGAATATATCTTCCAATAGTAAATCTTCATTTATTACATTTGGTTATATAACTAAGAGATACTATACAATTATTCTCAATTACTGTTCATTATGACTGAAATTATGATTCCATCTCTATAAAAAGCACAGATTTGTATTATATGTATATGCTGTTAAACAACGTATGTGGTATAAAATACTAAATGATTATAATCTACATATTTTCTTTATTTACACCAATAATAACAGAATAACAGAAAAAAAATTATTATAAAGTCAGTGTTACTAGAAATGTATGATTTTAGCTCATGTTAACAGAAAGCGTCTTTGATATTAGCCAAAATTCACAGAAAGAGTCTTTGATCTTATCAAAGGTTTAGAGAAAGTGTTTTTGATTTTATCCTTTTTTTCTTAGAAAGTGTTTTTATTTAACCGGCTTAGATAGAAAGTATCTTTGATTTTAAAAGCAATTAAAGAGGCTAAAGGCAGCACTGCAGAACCTGCGAGAAATATTTCAAACCTAAAGATCAAAGGGTTAATGTTACATCTCAGATAGATTTATATGACTTCAAACACTTTAATGATGTATTTAATTCAATCTTTAAATTATTTTTTGTTGAAGTAAAAGACTTTCCCTCCGTTGTTGCCAGAAAAAGAGAAGAAGAGAAAAGAGAAAAGGTCAGATGGGTTCTGAGTGCTGTAGGGAAAGATAGGGGTCCAAAACTATAAACCCCCCTGCAAGCTTTAGGGGTCAACTTCATTAGTATCACACCAGGCACTCGAGTCATTAAAGTAGGAGAGTTAACAGAAAAACAGAAATCAAATCAACCCAAGAACAATAACAGAAATGTACAGGTTCAAATCAAGGCAGGAGGGTCGAATGCAACAGAGAACATACTTACAAAAATCCCTCGAGGCCACGATTTATCAGACTTAAGTATCCATTTGTTCTACTTCAATATTTCTACATATCGACTTTCATTCATATCGCCACTGCCATATCAAAACGCAAATTTTTACTTTTTCTGAACATTCTAATAGATATGGCACAAAACGAGTATACTATGTTATATTGTGATGCAGTTCAGGGTATATTTTGTTTTCTAATAAAGGTAGCAGAAATTTTGTCAAGGCAGTGATGATAGGTTATACCAGATTTCCTTGATTAAAACCAGTTCAGCCTCAGAGTTTTACCAGTGGGGTTTCCTACCTCGTACATAAAGGTTAGCTGGAGCTGAGTAGCGGGTGCCGTCGTTATTCGTTGCAACGCATTCGTACTTCCCCTGGTCCGACTCCTCGCTCTGTTCGATCTGCAGCGCTCCTGTATGGCGGGAGAGAGTACGGGGCATATCCCGGCATTAACATAAAAAATCACACACTTCTACACAACACTAATCACACATTTCCTTTTCTCAACCTTTGGACAGTTCCCGTTTCTGCCACAGGGGGCGATATTTGTCTTGCTCAAGCTTTTTTTGCTTTTCTTTCTTTTGGGGGCTCCTGTTTGGCCTCTGTAGGGCTCTAACACATTATTACGGCTGCTTTTAGAGATGGTGTATGCAGGAGAAAACAAAAATAAAAAAATCAACCAACGAACAAACAAACAAAAAAGCAAAGGAAACTACAGTCTTGAGTCTAACTACTATTTTTGTTCCCTACATTTCTACAGAATCCTCTCAAGAGGGACCAGCTGGATTCGGGTCAAACTGTTCCCTTGAAAAATGAAACATAACTCAACAAATCAATAAATAAAATGAAATTAAAATAAAGAAAAAATGTAAACACTCACAAACCTTTGCAGGTACTGGCTAGAAAGATTAGCATTCACCCACTCATTTCTAATGCAGTGTTTTATTCTGTAGGCACGGCACATTTTCTGCTCAGTTTATTATTTTAAGCAAAATGATAATGATAAGACCTTCAGCTATGATTGGTATAATGTAGAGTCTTTACATTAGAGTCTCTTCTGAGAAATATCTAGCTAGAATTTTTGTAGAAAAATGTTAGTTATGGCCAAGTCTCAGCAGCGTGCGTACAGAATGCCCATGCCAACACTGCAGTAGACATTTAAGGGGCACATTGAAATGTAGACAGAATTAATTATCTTCTTACGAGACACCGTACAAATCACAGTGATGGAAAAGGGGGAACATACAGTCTACATGTTGCAGGGTTTCTAAAGGCACTTTAAGTCTGCTTTAACAGGACTCAAATACATGGTCGCATTATCAGTACTTTGTGCAAAAAAAATAGCTTAAAGTTGGAGAGGGACAGAAACAGAGCCCTGCAATATACAACACCTGACGGGACTGTTCAGTATGGGGATGAATGGACACTGCTTCAGGGCAGCATGGATCAAACGTAAAAAAAAAAGGTTTACAGTGTACGAAAGCAGCATAACCAGGGAGGGCAATCGAAAAGAAATTTGGCAAGGCCAATTTGAAAATCGAATAAGAATCAATAAAACGGATCGTGACTTCGAATGGTAGAGGTAAAAATGCAGCAATTGGCAAAAAACGGAAAAATAAAAATAAAAATAAAAAATTTGAAAAAAAAATTTTGGAAAAAAAATTGCTGCTTGGGCTTGAAAAATTTACGTTAGCATCTAGACCAGTTACATCACCCTCTGTCAGAAAACGTTTGACATGCAAGTCTCTTCGAATGACAAGAAAACGTATGTCAGCACAACTTACAACCTTTTTTTTGACAACCCTTAGCTGAAAAATAAAATGCAGTTGTATTAGCAGGTCAAAATTCAAAACGGCTTTTCCGCCGACAAGAAAGCAACCAACCACTGCCATAGCTTGTTCAAAGCTACAAATGACACCCATAAAAATCCACCAATGGGATCAGCAGTGTGGTGTCACATGACCCAGGGAAAATGGTCAAATGTTTGTCTTTCTTTTTGGTTATATACATATTTGTGTATATATTTATACATCAAACCACGCCTCCGCCTCCTGAGTTGCTCGACAAAAATGACAAAATGGCACCTCAGTTCCCTCTGCCAGACCCCTTCGTTAGCTTTTTCCCCCAACCCTGAAGGATGGAAAAAAAAAATGAAAAACGTCAAAAAGGAAAACAGCCTTCAACCCAAGAAAAGCAAGAAAGGGGAAAAAATAGGTGGTAGAAGGGAAAAAAGCACCGTAGAAACTTTATCAAAAAAGTGGTTGTTTGGGCTTTTTTGTTCTTTTAGAGAAGGGTATAGAGGAAAGCAAACAGAGAAAAGGATTGAGAATTAAAAAAAGATAGAAAGATGTTTTGTTTTGTTGTATTTTTTGATTTTGGAAATGAGGGGGAAAAAAATTGTGCTCGTGGCAGAGTAGAGGCGAGAAGTCTTCAGTGTGCCTGCGTGAGTCCGTCATCGGAGGGCACAAGAACAGCTAAGGGGGGGAAAAATGTTTGGTTGTTTTAGTTGGACAAAAAGAGGGACACATGAGTCGCTATGGCCAAAAAAGAAAAAAAAAAAAACAAAGAAAATAAAAAAAGGCAGGTCAAAAAAAAAAAAAACAACAAAAAAAAAATTAACGCAATCGGAAAATTGGAAATAAGAAGAAACAAACAGACAAAAACGAAAAACCAACAGTTAAAACAGAAAAAAAACGGCACCGGATATGCTTGTTTGGGTCGTTGTAAGCATATCGCTTGGGGGGGAAAAAAAATTGTAAAATTGAGGCGAAATTTTTGGAACTCAAAAATGAAATTAAGCAGATACGCCAAAATGATGGAGGGGGGGAGGGGAGGATGAGATGGCCAGGGGGGAGGGGGTGGGTGAGGTGGCCGTCGAAGGAAGGATGGAGGGAGTCGGATCAAGAGACAGGACATATACATGGAGGCGGGCGGGATGGAAGGACAGCAAGAATGAATTGTAGTTTTTCATTCTGTGAACTTCAGTTCAGCTCTCTTACCTCTTATTGGTGTACCACCTGGGTGGATAATATGAATGCAAATAAGATTAGAAAGAAGAAGCATTAGTACGAGAGGAAAGAGGCTGGGGGCTTTGGAAGAAGAATCAAATTAGCTTTTCTTTTCTTTTTTTTCTTTCGTTAACAGAGTACGTTCAAAAACTTAAGGTTACTGGAGGAAAAGAGATATTAAAGAGCAAAGAGATAGAGAGAGAGAAAGACAGACAGGTAGAAAGAGAGAGAGAGAGAGAGAGAGAGAGAGAGAGAATCTGACTTCCTCTATTGGCAAAACAGGATTCAGCATAGGAAGCAGTTTGGAAGGAGCAACTGTACAGTGGTTAACCACAAGGAAGGTGCCGTTTTGAAATTTGACAGTCTGACATGGCTTGGCGTGAGCATCGTGACCACTCGTAGCGGGTGTGGGGGTAAGGCTGGAGGGTGTGGGGCACAAGGGCAGAAAAGACCTCAAAGCTCACGCTTGCTCTAAATATGCACAGGAGTTTGGGCAGGTGTGTTCAGGTTGGACAGCGTAGTGGGAGGGACGCCACTATGGTGCTGTGTTCTGTTGTGGTGGGCGAATTAGGGAGTGAAGGAGTGGTCAGTGAGAGAAGGGATAATATCTGTGAAACCTGTAGTGCTCATAGCTGAACAGCTGTGTGTGCAAGAGTGTTAGCACCCTACCATATTAGCATTGGTGTGTGTGTGTTTTTGTGTGAAAGTGTTATTAGCATCCTGATATATTAGCATTGGGGTGTATGTGTGAGAGTGTTAGCATATTAGCATCTTAGCATATTAGCATTAATGTGTGTGCGTGTGAGCTACGCTAATTGTGCTTGTTGGCTAAGGCTAACAGTTAGTAAAATGCATGCCATGCATTTTAATCATAGTTTGAGAGACATGGAAACATTAGTGGGGGTGGTGTGTGCCTTAGGGCTAAGCACTTACCAAAGGACTCTGGAGATTTAAAAAATACGGAGAGAAGAAAGACAGCATAGAAAATATGATTATATTTCCTTATGTTTTGAAACAGGTTTTTTTTTTGTTTTGTTTTCTTTCTTTCTTTTTTTTGTTATTGCAAATTTTTGGTACAGTGTTAAATCTTATAAGACTGGTACATGAAAATAAAAATAAAAATAGGATTATAAGTTCACACACTGCTGCTGACAACAAGAAAAAAAGGTTAAACAAGGTGACTGAAGACAAGACAAGAAGTTAGAAAAGCCAGGAATTTTAGGAAGACAGATCAGACAGACCAAAAAAGTGCTGGCGTCGGTACATTAAAGAAAGCAAATCTGGACAGAAACTCCACAGCTATCCGCTAACTAGCAAACAAAGTGTCATAGCTAGCCAGGCGGTCAGCATCAGTTCTAGCATAGATAATCAACACAAAGTAAACTTCTGAAGGGGGGGCAGGGGTGTATTAAGGATAGCAGAGAGAAGCAAAAGCTGATATTTACACTGTAAATAAAAGAAAATAAAAAAGCAGGGGGTCCGCGAGGGTGGGAGCTGGGGGTGGGCTAGCTAACACACTACTGTGGCTACGAGATTATTAGGAAACATTCCATTTAGCGTTCGCCAGCAGTCGAAAATGGTCGTTAGAAATCTTGGTGAGGGTCACACGGAACACATTGACAGGGACAACATGAATTTTGACTGCTTTTGAAATCACACTCTTTGTTTTGAACGAATTAGCAAAAAACAACATGGACCATGTGGAGGCAAAGGAGGGGGGTGGGGGGTCCTTTAGTTCTGAATGAAGCCCAATGTTGAAAATTAGTCCATTTAGGAGGAAAGAGGGAAAAAGAAAAGTGAAAGAGTATGGTTTTGTCGCTCACTCTGATGGAGCAGTACAAAGTAAAAGTAAGAAAATCACCCAAAAATAAAAGAAAAATGAGGTAAAAACCGCTAAGAGTGCAGTCACAGCAGTGAGTCATGGACAAGAACCAAAGTGCTGGAGGAAAAAAAATACAGACACCTGAGAGGGGTCATGAGGTCAGAAAGCAGCGACACACACACACACACATACACACACACACACACACACACACACACACACACTCATACAACCGAGCACACTTAAATGAAGAGGAAGCTGAGAAGAAGACAATGGCAGAACCTACATAGAACTGAAAAAAAGCCACATGAGAAAGAGGAGCTATCAAAACAATGACCAAAATAGAAAGAAAGACAGAGGGAGGAGAGAAAGAAAAAGGAAATCTCTGGTTCTTTTTTTAGCGGAAGGGCTTGTACAAGGGTTGTCCACTGTACCTGATCGGAGCTGTTTGATTCGTCCGTTGTTGTTGCTGGTGTTGACGGGGAGGAAGTCTTTGAACCAGGAGATGTCCGGGTCCGGGTTCCCGCTGGCCGCACACAGCATGGTGGCCGTACGAGTTCTCTCTACTACCTTCAGCTGGGGACCCATGTCTATGGTGGGGAAACCAGGGGGCAGCTGGTCCTCTGGAACACAGCAATTCCGGAAAAGTGTTACACACACACAGATACACACACCCCACCATAAAAATTTTCCAACCTCACAACAATTCAGCTCAGTCAAAATGATTCAAAGTCTCAAAAAAATCTCATATTTCAGCACAATAAGATTCAGTCATTCGAATATTCTTCAAGAAATTATTCACTAGATTTCTCAAGTTATTTTAGAAAGATTGATAAAAAATGGACAAAATCAGTGTAAACCAGGTACAGTTTGATTTGAATTCTTGAGGAAATGACTCAGTGAATGAACTGAGTGAATGAATTTCACCATAAACTGATCAGCTTCTGATTCTTTAGAGAATAATTCAGAGTCATGAAATAGAATTTCTTAATAATTCATACTCAGATTGAAAAGTTTACTGTGGAAATTTTGGGATGTGCCAAATTGTTTCTTAACAAATCATAAGTGAATCAAATTGTAATGAAATTCAACGTTTTAATATGCCCAGAATCGTTTGGTTCAGTTTCATTTCATTTTAAATTATGTTTTACAACAATTTGATTTCACATTTGAATCAAGTTGAATGTACTGAGATATATATGAGATTTCCCTGAAAATGGCCTGAAAAAGGAAAGGGATCACTGACAGGAATTAAGGATGTGTTGCATTTTCCACAGAGTAGAAAAATACAATGAAATGTCTATTACAGACACACAAGCAGTAAGAAAAACATATAATCAAACAAGCAAACAGTCAAATAAATAACCAAATATTGGATAAATCCAATGCGTTAAAGACTACATCAATATTCCAAGCTATGAACTTCTGTATATATTAAAAAACTTGTCAATGCGTCTGTTTCAGTGTTAAACACACTATGTTAATACACAACCTTTCACATAACACACACACACACACACACATACACGCACACACACACACACACACACACATACACATACAACCACACATGCACATACACACACACACACACACAATCAACACGCAGCCTGCCCCGTTTCGCCCCAAACTGTGGTAGCCAGGGCGCTTATGATGTAAATATAAACAAAACGTGGTTGGCATAGCGATTGGTGGGGCTGTGTACCTTGAGCATCGCTCTGAATGTTTTGATTCAGTTAATTAAATATCCTTCCCCCACTCTCTCTCTCTCTCTCCCTCTCTCTTTCTCTCTCTGTGTTGCAAACACATCCTTTTGGAGACGTTCCCGTCATTAATTTTGCATAAGCCGCATCGTGTGGAAACAGCCGGCATGTCGCCACAACTACGACTGTCATGGCTGAACTCCAACAACACCGCCGCTGGCTTTCAGAGAGAGAGAGAGACAGACAGACAGACAGACAGACAGACAGACACAGAGAGAAAAGAAATGAGTGAAAGAGAGAGAAATGTAAGTGCACAGACAAAGGGGGCAGATAAAGACAGACAAGAGGGAGAAAAGAGAGGATAGGAGAGAGAGGGAGAAAGAGGGAGAGAGAGAAGGAAAGAGAGAGACAGACATAAAGGGAGACAGAGTGACAGAGAGAGAGAGAGAGAGAAGAAAGTGAAAAAGAAAGAATAAAATACAAAGAAAAGGGAGCAGATAAAGAAAGAAAAGAGAAAGAGAGAGACAGAGTGTGAGTGAGAGAGTGGGAGAGACAGAGAAGAGAGAGAGAGAGAGAGAGAGAGACAGAGACAGAGTGAGAATGAGAGAGTTGAAGAGACAGAGAGAGAAAGACAAAGAGGGAGGAAGAGAGAGAAAGAGAAAAGAGAGACAGGGTGAGAGTGAGAGAGAGAGAGAGAGAGAGAGAAAAGAGAGACGGGGGAGAGTGAGAGAGAGAGAGAGAGAGAGAAGAGAGTGAGAGAAAAGAGAGACAGGGTGAGAGTGAGAGAGAGAGAGAGAGAGAGAGAGAGAAAAGAGAGACGGGGTGAGAGTGAGAGAGAGAGAGAGAGAGAGAAGAGAGTGAGAGAAAAGAGAGAGAGGGAGAGTGCGAGTTTGGGACAGACAGAGAGAGAAAAGAGAGAGAGAAAGAAAAGAGAGACAGAGTGAGAGTGAGAGACAGAGTGAGAGTGCGAGTTTGGGATAGAGGGAGAGAGAGATCTACACTGGAATGAATCACGAAGGAGCCACTTTGTTGACTTTTAAAAACTTTAAAGCCTCAGGTGGAGTAAAAGCTCCATTAGTGGGGTTTACTTTCAGTGCTTAATGGAAAGCAGCTTATTTTGACAGCCTCACAGTGAACTCTCGAGCACGTCAAGACGAGGTCTGCCACAAACCGAACTCAGCATTATTATTAAATCCAACCTGTCCAGTTCCCTCCCTTCACCCCAAACCAGTCGACCGGCTGAGGCATGCTCGCCGCAAGCCATGGAGGCTTAAAAGCCCACCGATTAGCATCATTACTAACTACCCAAATCATCACACACCCACCTCGGACCATGTGGAGGTGTTCAGTCATCTCTAATAGACTTGATTATGTGGTTTCTGACACCGTATGACTCACTGTGTTCTATTAAATTGCATAAAAAAAGGTGCTGCAGGGTACATTAGTCTACATTATAAAGATAACAACATCATATAGTGTCAGAAACTACCCTGAGTGACATTAGAAACAAATATATTTAACAATCCGTGCCAGAACCGCAACTAATAATAAATCGTCATCATACGACCCCTTGGTTTGTGTTGATGCTCGAGGTGTCAGACGTCATGTTGAGCTTTATTTGGAGTTTCTATGTCACGTAGAACCAAAGTTATTGTAATTTAAAAATTTTAATGATAATAATAATAATAGTAATAATAATAATAATAACCACTACCGGGGCTTTAAAAATGACATCACACGCAAATAAACATAAAGAACAAAAATGAACAACTTTCTTTTATTTTATGTTTTAGAAACAAACTTTCAGGATAGTCTCCGCCCACAAGTGGGTGGGGAAAGCCTGCAGAGGGAGGGGCTCCGGAGAGTGGCCGAGAGAAAGAGCAGCAAATGGCAAGCGTGTAGAAGAACAAACACCGGTTTTAAACTGATTTACACTTTAATATTTACTGAAGTCAGATTTTACTGATACACTCTGAGTTGTAAGGGTTAAATTCTCCAGTATCTACTTTCAATACGGTATTGTTTTATTCATTATCAGCTACTTAATCATGACTGAGTCATGCACAGTCATAGCGTCTCACCACCAAGAAGAAAAATGATTTTTTTACTCCACTGTTTTGGTGTTTATCATTTACTGGAGAATCATCAGCGGTTTCGATTTGATGCTTAAGCGAACCGGCCTCATAATTGAGGATTTGTGGAGGATTACAAAAGCTCGGAAGACTGATCGCTCGGCTGTGTTGCTCCCAATACTGTTATCATGCTGTTTCAGGGCGACGTATTTTAGCGAAGACAAAGACGCTTCAAGCTGTCGCACTCAGTGTACGAACGACTTCATGTTTACCATCATCTCTTTCGAAAGCGCAGCGGACGTCTAGGAAGAAAAACGGATCAATGCTGGTATAGTTCATTATCTAAATGGCATATGAAGCAATGTGTTTTCAATATCTTGTGTTTTCGTGAGGGCTCTTAAGAAATCTTTATTTAACAAGTACCATCCCAGTTTAATTTATTTGATGGTGAGACTTCACACACACACACACACACACACACACACACAAACACACACAGACATACACACAGTCATATTTTCCTTCTGTAGGGACAGACATGCATATGTTTACAAAATAAAGAATACATAAATATTTATTTAATGGACAGATATTTAAAATATAATGAAATATATTTAACCCATTTTCTGCCATATAGACAGACATCATATATATTGACAAACGTTGCAGATATGGATTGGATATAATAACAAGCGTACATATATTTTTCTTCTGTGTAGGCAGGCATTACATATATTAGTGTGTAATTAATTATTCATCATGTTTTTCTTCTGTGCTGCATATTGATATAAACTGTAGATATATTTTGGATGTAAGAATATAATACATATAATACATGTGTATATATTTGAGGTATGGAGTTAAGAGGTAAAAGAAATGAATAAGCAATAACAAGAGGCCTTGTTAGTCACCCTGAAGAGGTGGGTCTTTAGACATTGCTTGAAGACAGCGAGGGACTCCGCAGAGCTGATCGAAGGTGTTTCAACACTGACTGTTTGTTTAAACACCATTGTTTAGCCCGAGGTGGACATGCATCACTGCTAGTTCATACATGGCTGCACAGGACCACCTCTCGTGGTTCTAAAAGCTCTAAAGCTTCCTCTCTGAATCCTGGTCACACTTCTGAACGCTGTCCTGGCCTGAAGCCTGTGCCTGCTATGCTAGTGGGGAAATGCTAGCGCTCAGTTAGCATCTTAGGTTTCAGATCAATCATCCTTCCTGCAAACAGCTCGCTTGGGTATAAAACGGCAGCAGGGAAAGGACAGCGGCCGCAGAGATACATGTGATGGATTTTGGAGAAACCGTAAACCTCCGGTTGACCTCAAAAAGGTGCTGTAATGGCAAAGTAAAAGACAGTTGTGGTGAAATGGGACATGTTAGTGGTTTGAAAAGATTTTTAGGATTTGTGTGAGCTGATGTCTGAAGAAAGATTGCTAATGAAATATACTCTCTTCTGTCAGCCAGTAATCCAGTAATCTATAGTATCCCCACACTATGAACAATTTCTCATCCACACCTGTGAAATGATCTCCTTGTCTTTTCCTGTTTTTTTGGATTTTGTTATGTTCTGTTTTCCTCCGGTTTTCTGGTCTATGCTGTTGTTTACACACTCCAAGTGCATTTGTTTATGTATCTGTATTTCATGTGAGTATGTTTTGGTCGTAGCCCCGCCTTGACCCTGCCCCCTTGTAATTCTGTTCACATGTATCTACGATACCTTCTCCGCACCTGCCCAGGTGTCGAGAGGTTTTCTTCTGTTTTTGTTAAACCTGTTTATTTTCCCATCTGTTTTTGCAATGCTCCTGTTCTTATCCTGTGGACCAGCTTGTGTGTTTGTATTTCTTGTAATCCAGACCTCTTATTTTTGTTGTTTTTTACTTGTTTTTGCATGCAATCTGTTTGTAATTACACCCCACCTGCTTTGACCATCACATCATCAAAAAGTGATTCAACGTATTAAGTAAGGAACAAGTTAATCGTGGTACTGGTCAGGTGTTTGACCAATCAGCCATTTGATTAAAACCATCTCTCTAATATTGTGTAGGTCCACCTCATACTTCCAAAATAGCTCTGAACCCTCTGGGTCTGGACTCCACAAGACCTCTGTATCTTCACCATGATGTTACAGCAGATCCTTTAAGTTTTCTATGGTGGCAAGTTTCTTTAAGAAGGAGTTTGATAAATTAGGTCCACATGTCGAGGACCGTCCAATAGAAAAGACACTTATCTCTGTTCACTTATATCTGGCTAAGTGAGAAATCCTGAATTATGAAATACCCTCCAGGTTTGGTCGTTTGCTGCTAGCTGACCACAGGATTGATGGCCAAAAGGAATAACATCACTCTAGCTATAAAATCACCCAGTACTTCATTAAACAGGCCCATATGGCCAGTGCGGTTTCAAATCACTGTACAGTAATGACTAGAGAACAGGATTTCCCCAGAGAAATGTTTTGTTTTTGGACTTGGTACGTGCATTTGTGTGTGTGTGTGTGTGTGTGTGTAGAAATCCCTCTAAGCAACTTCAAGGTCAAAGTCAGAATGACTTTTTTCTTCTAAAACAAAAACTCCACCTGCTAGCCTGCAGCCCGTCCCCGGAGCGCCGCTGAAACTGCACAGCCAATAATAACCACTCATGACCGTCCGCATAGCTTAGAAATCAATGAACGCACTCTCAAAGCACTGCTGAAATTAAACATGGGCCGTTACAGTGTTCTCCTGAGAGACATTCATTCTTAACCTCCTGCTCAGCGCGGCTACCTCCAAACCTCTCCACTTAATCAGCAAACAAGAGGGACGTACAGCGGAGCACCAATCAAAGCTACCATACACACATGAGTGATTAGTCCACCACCCTGTCTCCATTATTAGTATTTTGTTTCATAAACGCCTTTACTTTACTTTAATACAATCATACAGCTTTCTACATTTATTTATTTTTTTTTCAATTATGTTTAATTTTCAGTTTTTTAAAATTAATTTCATGTAATGACATAAATGTTATAAAAAATTTTTGAATGCTATCCTGCCCTCCTAATAAAAAAACAGAGTGTAAAATGATCCTAAAGGGAACACCTGAGTTGGCATGGCCTGCACAAGAAAACAACTGTAAAGAACAGAAGGTGTGGAAAGAAGAAAGAAAGAAAGAAAAGGAAAGCAATAGAAGAGGAGAGAAAAACGAAAGAAAGAAAAAAAGAAAGAAAGAAGGATAGAGTGACAGGGATAAAAAAGTAAGAATTAAAGACAGAAGGAGGAAGATAGATAGATAGATAGATAGATAGATAGATAGATAGATAGATAGATAGATAGATAGATAGATAGATAGATAGATGGAAATATAGATAGACACACAGATGGACATACAGACAGATTTTAAACCCCTCAGGCCAGCTTTAGTTTAGGTTTTGGTTTAGGTAACATTAAGTTTGGTCTTTAAAATCTGAAGGGTTTATCCGGACGCACTCGGTGGCCGCAGGACGCTGCTATCACCAGCTGTTCCGAGTGTCAATCAACACAAATCTCCACACTTGAGATGCTCCAGAAGGCCCTGGGTGACGTTTAGAGGAGTTTAGAATGTTAGAGTGGAACAGCTGGAGCCACTGCGTTGCTCCGTCGCAAAAGGAATGGTAATGATTTTACAGGACATTTCCATTCAAAACAAGCAGCGTCCATAAACAAAAGAGCAACACACTTCAATGGCCAGTCGCTCTGGGGGAAATCGTTAAGAGTTGCTTGAGGAAATCGCTCAGATGAATAACTTGTGGTATTGTCCACATATACACACACACACACACATACGAAGATTAATCGCCATTACATTTATAAATCACCATGCAAATTAAACTGTGGTTCGCTGCAGCACCTCCGCTGATTAACAGCTAGAAGAACAAGCCTTCAGCAGCACCGTCCCCGCGGCACACAACGCCAAGCAAACACCGCCAATTAAGTCTTATTTCATTCGCCCTTTCAATAAGGGCTTTTTTTATTTTGAGGCCGGTCTCGGTTACTTGGTTATTGACAAAAACATTAAAATGTGTAACTGAACTAATCCAGCCCATTCTGGAGGTTTTACCGTGTGCTACATTAGCATTTCCGCTAATAGGCAGGATTTTGACTTATGACTGAACAAATTACACTAAAGTAACACGCCCTCACTCTGGGGACAATCGAATGATTTCCAGCAATGAGATTAGTGGAAGAAACTCAGAGAGAGAGAGAGAGAGGAATAGAGAAAGAGAGAGAAAGAGAGAGAGAGAGAGAGAGAGAGAGAGAGATAGAGAAAGAAATGTGAGGGGAGACAGAAATAAGAAAGCTAACATGATAGCTTATCTTTTTAGCCTTTGGGCCCTTGGATCTGAGCGAGGTGCACTTTTGAGGGCACTGGTAAAATCAAGGACAAAAGGCGATAAAAAAGCACCAAGCTCAAATCTCCGGGGTGCTCCCGTCCCTCTAGAGTGCTTGACGGCTAGCATACGCTAAATCACCCGCTAGGAGATAATAAGGTGAAGAAAACGCTGAGTGGCGGCGACCGAGAGGAAACGGTTCCCCAGCGACAGTCCGCACACATTACCCATACTCAGGTCATCGGGCATCGGATGGATGTTCTGCCCGATGTGGATAGAAAAAAATGCTGGCACATCTCTAGCATTAGCCTTTAGAGGACCTCATCTGAGATACGAGGGGGCCATTAAATCCGAGCATGCACCATTACCAGCTCACGTGATCTGAACTAATCAGCGTAATCTAAAGTGTGCACACGTAAGCATGATGGCTCACACAGTGACAGAAATCACCACTCATTTCACACTGATTAGCCCAGAGCCGCATCACAAACACTGTTCTATTGACTGTCCTGTAAATGTTTCACCATAACTTTCCCACACACACAGCTCTTCCAAATACTCACGCTATCACTAAACCATACCGGGGCTAATATTTTCCTTGGGAGGACATGCTAATTAAATCACGTTAATAGGGTCTCTGTGAGCTAGGCTAACACTCACACATGATTACTCAGGCCTATTGTTCAGCCTGCCTGATGCAGCTGTGTGTGTGTTTACCTTTACTTTATCTTGATGAGGGTCGTTTCATTACTGCGGTGCTGATAGCTCTCGACAGCCAGTATTTTTTTTTAAATGTTTTAGCACGCAGTAAAATAAAATGAGAGAGAGAGAGAGATTTTGTTTGTAAAAGTAGTTGATATTTTGTGAGCTGGTAAGGAAAACACAAGTTTGGTTCCAGATACCTCCTCAGTTCCTCCAGCCATTATTTGGGTTCGTGAAACTCCATCAGCAGCTCCTGATTTAATTTAATGAAGGACTGATTGAGTCCAACCAGGTTTCTGATGGAAACTACAAGAAATTTTGGACTTCCACAAGGAACACATTGATATACTGAACACACAATCGCTGTACATAGTTTGTATTTATTCTTTTTGTAGTAATATTAATTAAAAAACTCCCTGCGTATCTAAAGAGTTTTTAAATATTATTTTTGCAGGTGCCTATGACAGTATGTATCCAAATGAATATTTGTAAACATAAGTATAATGTATGCACATTGCGTAATATTATTACTATATTTATATAATTATTAATGTATATTATATAATACATAATTTTATATATAGTCGACTTCAGAGGCACAAGTGGACTCCCCCCGAGAGAAGTCGACTAGTCGTGTGTTTTTTCCTCTCTCTGCCCTCGCTTGTGTACACAATGCAGTCTCTGCCTCTGATTGGCTGACGCTGACACGCGT
>JBBPCY010000082.1:1178721-1193513 GCA_037974405.1 Brachyalestes nurse
CTCTCTCTCTCTCTATATATATATATATATATATATGTGTGTGTGTGTGTGTGTGTGTGTGTGTGTGTGTGTGTGTGTGTGTGTGTGCATGAAAAAGAAAATGAAAGACCCCACAATGCTGACTGAGGTTCCTTTGAGATCACTGAAGTATAAAACAGAATGGTTTTAACCCTTAGAAGGCTTGAGAGTTTTCAGTGTTTTGTTGTACTATTCCAAGGTAATTATAGATTAGACTATACAGTTAATGACAGCATAAACTGCATTTACATTCATTTCACATTCTGTGGCCTCTTTCGGACATAATTCTTCTATTTAAGACACAAAAGTCTAGAGTTGTTGTCCCTTTGCTTTGCTATTTAAAGTTAATTACATAATTATTACATAATTATTACACAGGCAGGAAGGGGTTTTATGAGGAGAACATGGTGACATCAGGAAAACTGATCAGTCTTTCTCTTTGAGTGGTTCTGAGTAATTTGAAAAACTATATTAGTGACTATATTAGTGACTATATTAGTAACTATACTAGGGGTACAATCTGCTTTAGTGATTAGAAGTTTAATTCAATTTACTGAACTGGGTCTTTCAAACTGTGAGTGTGGGGGTGGGCGGAAGGGGTGGCGCTGCACATAAGTGACTGTTCTGACTGATAGTTGCTGTAAATATATAAACTCTGCCTGGGAAAGACTTACTCGTGATTGTAAATATTTGTATATTCACACATATTTCAACATATTATAATACTAATGTGTTTATAAGCTGAGGATTTCCAAAAGCCTTAATACGCATTTTTACAGTAAAAAGAGAGCAATTTTTAAAGGATTTTCAGGATTATTAAGGATGTTTTTTGGGTCACCTTTAAATAATTCAATAAATAATAAAAAAAACCTAGTCATATTGACTAGGTTGTGCTGAAAAAAGTATATAAGACACCTGTACATTACACAGGCTTTAAATATTAGAAAAGAAAAAGTAATGCATAAATAGGAAAGATATCTAAGGGTTAATTTAACACATACAGCTATTTTATTTAAAGGAGCTTTTAGTTTTTAGTGTTGGGTGTTGAAATGGTATTAAATTTGCTAACTAAATTGTTTCGGAAGGAAAGTTTAGGACTTGTTACTTCAGTCCTAAAAGGTTCAGGTGTACACTTCTGACTTCTCTTTTCCATATAAACTGTTTGACTAGGCCTCTAAACCTTTGGGGGGTCTAAGGGGTTGAGGCTGAGGGAAAAGAAGTGGAGAATTACTACCAGTTGTGGAATAAAAACGTGATTTTAAGAAATGAGCGTTGGGGTTTCAGCTCTGGTCTGGACATTTCAGGAGTGTCGTAAAAAAAAAAAAATCTGCGTCTAGACGCCTTCCCAACATTTCCCGTGTGGGTCGTGTGTGTGGGTTTGGGCGTTCTTCAGCTGCTGCGGGAGTCATATTTCATTGTAAAATCACAACCAGCGGCAGCGTCAGCTGACAAACGGAAAAGCCAGATGCCCTTCTGACTTCAACACACACACACACACACATGCTCACTCTTCTACACACTCTCTCAGGTTACCCGCTGATCCCCAATGCGTGGGAAAACTGAAGTGGGAACATTTTTGTGCAGAAAATGACTAATGTTATACACTGACATTCTGGTGAATGGAAATAAAAGACTTCAGCATTTGTCATCTTAACCCACTGGGGTCCAGCAAAGAAGAACAAAAAAGGCCTTAAAGTCAGTGTGAATGGGGGATCGTAACGCGTTCTCTTTCTGTGTGAAACACACTCTCAAACTAGTCTCTGAGCTAGCTAAGTGTCTCCATGGTAGAAGGATTAGGTGAACTGTAGCATTTCTGGTTAACCCTTTTTTAACTGGCGACCAACACTGCAGGTCAACGATGATTCAAGATTACAGCTGATATGTCACCATCTTCATATTTTTATATTTACATTGTTTTTCCATTTAACAGTGACTTTATCACACTAAACTCAGGCTGCGTCCAAAAAGCTGAAGGACTAACTGACGGATGGAGCAAGAGCACGACACACACAACGAAGAAACACAAACAACGCTATAAAACAAATCTTTTACATTTTGCACTATTGAGCCACCTGACAAAGTAAAAGCCACCCGTCAAAGTCAAACCAGTGAATGACACTGCCAAGCTGTTATAGACTTTTATAAACATTTTTTATGGAGTATTTATCACCTTTCCTTATTCATTCATGTCACTGTAACCAGAGCAACCACAGCTTGTACTGTTGTACAACGAACATTCATCTTGTCGATTGAGTAAAAGTTAAATGAGTGACACCAGCATCGAGGTGAACGTTGTCTCACTGGAGCTATTTAGCTGCTCTGCTGTCAGGTGGTGTGACCGCAGCGAATGCAAGAACAACTCACATTATAAAGTAACAGACTCTCGAATTTTAGTGTGGTACAAGTAAAAGACTCATGCAGTGACAGGTAGAACCGGGAGTTAATTAAGGGTTAATTAAGATCTGGATATTGTGGGTTGAGAGAAGTTTTGGTGATGTACGACATTGGGAATTAATTTGGGCTATTTTTGTGGCTTTTAGTTTTAGCAAGTAGTATCTGCTACAGTGCTAAACTCAAGAAACGAACAATGTCTGGTTAGGTACAAAACAGTCCAGCTCAGTAGAACCTGGAAGCTAAATGTCATGTAGAAACTGTAAATAAACACCTCTGCACTTTCTCATTAAATAGAATGGGATGCTTGTTACTGTACTGTCAAGTGTATCCCACTTAGCAACAGTAGCTACGAACTCCGGATAAGTCAATTTGACATTTGAATGGGGAACAACATAACCTCTTCCATTTTGAAGCTGGCTTTATTTCGGGTTTCCTTCGCGGCTTTGAAGAGGTCGGATGTATTTTAGAGGTTCAAAGACTGGAGCTTCACCAGAGAGACACTAATCTCCCTTAATCATAACATTAACTTCAGCTGCCAACACACGTGCCAACAAATTCAACCAGCAAGCCTGTCTCCAATCGCCCAGCATATGCTGTCGGGAGACGGATACAGCCGTCCACTTTTAAACCAGTGACCTATGTACGTCGCTTCTGTCAACGTCTAATCCAATCCAAAGCAAGAAACGCACCATCCGTTCAGGCCGGCTCTGTTAAAACTTGGACAAGTAGATTTAGAAGGGACTTCATTACACTTCCATCAAAGCACTTAATGCAAATGAATTCGGCGAGTCTGCTAGTTCATCGCTAATGGTGCTCCTCATCACGCAGCAGCCAGGCCGCATGCTAATAACCCAGCGGCAGATTTCACACACACACACACACACACACACACACACACACACACACACACACACACAGACACACACACACACCCCTCCGGCCTCCTCGTGACGATGCAATTACATCAGTCTGTCCCTTCTATAGGATCCTCCATTACAGGCTCTAACAGTGGTCCAAACAGACACTCAAATGGGGCCAGTGGCCCATAATATCTACTGCACATAAAATGATTTACAGCCATATGCGAAAGTATATACACCCCCGGACAAATCACGTTTTGTTGATTTTCTAGACAAAAAATAAGTACACATTTTAGAGCAAAGGAATATTAAATAGGCCAGAACTTTTGTACACGTCAAATTAGTTTTTGACTTTTTTCCAATATGTTAGAACATTATTGTAGAACAGATTGTGGTGACTTGTAGAGCAGAGGTCACCAATCCTGGTTCTGAAGAGCCACCTTCCTGAGAAGTCTCAACACATGTCCTGACAATGAACTTCTTCAGAGCATTACGTTCTTATTGTATTCTTATTATTTACACATTTTTATAGTTGGTGACTTGACCAGTGAGGCTAAATTGTTTTATTTACTTAATCTGTGCATCCAAATTTCAAGATGAATGTGCCGATGGATATCATAAAAAATTACTAAAATCTGGTCACATCTGGTCACAAGTTGCATTTTTGGAGGATTCGTTGACATAGCAAAGATATACAATATTTGTATAATAATATAATGTATTTGCAGAGTATTTATAATGTATTTTCACATTAATTATGTATTTACTTGTTAATAATGTATCGTGTATTGTATTTACATAGTGAGCAACAGATGATGCACATCTGTTTAGGTACCATCAGCACTTCTTGTAGTAACAGTAACAAAACCATATAAGACCATACAGACTCATGTAGCCATCTGAAGGCATTACTGGTTCTCTCCATGGTTAAATGGTTATTATCTATAATGGAGAAATTGCACTTGGTTCTTGCAAGATTCTGTTAAAGGCTCTTTTTATAGTAGCCATAAAATGCCTTTTCAGTCAGTTCAGCCTAGATTTTTTCAATCAATTTATAAATTTTTCTTTTGTTTTATTTTTGGATTACATTAGTCTAAATTAACATTTATCTAACATGGAATAGCCGATAAAATGAGTAGCATAAAGGGGTTAAAATGGATCTATAAAGCACCAAAAAGGGTTCCACTGTTGGTTATTGCTAAGAGTCATGGTGTTATAGTGTAAGATAGTAAGCTAGTTAGCTACATGCAAGATCATTGTAGTATCACTTCCAGCTCTTTTTTATTCAACATTTTTCAACTTTTGGTTTCTTTATCCTTCATTTCCATGTCTATGAATCTTTAACTGAAACAGCCTAGTAACTAAAGTACTCAAAATGTATCTCTCACTGTTTATGTTGGGCTGTAAAAATGTGAGAGATACAAGAAACCGGAGCTCAATATATCTTCTTTAAAAAATGTGTTTCTCTCAATGTGAAAAGCAGCCATCCTCTAAAGGTGAAGTGGTGGAATTTAATCCTGCTGCTCTGTTACAGAGAAGATCCCTCAAGGCAGCAGTTTGTATGATGGCTTTAATGATGGCTGTTATGCCCTCAACCAAAACATTTAACCTTAAAGTTCTCCAGGGCTTTCATCCTTACTGCCTCCCAAAGGACACGCTTGTAAATCAGCGTTACTGCAATGAAACCTCATTTCGCTAGAACGGTCATTTTACAGGAGAAGGAAATAAATGAAGGTAAAAAACGCTCTTGATTTTAATATATATACAAACGTAATGAGCTGTAATTCTCATTCGTTAAACTGACATTCAGTTCTCAAGTAACTGACACTGCGTAAAGAATAGTTGTATTTTTCAAAGTGGATAAAAATGCAGTTAGAAAAGGATTCAATGGATTTGTTTATCATGTAATACAAGTCTCTGTTCTGTTATTATTATCCTTTTGATAACTAAGAAATACAATTTCGATCTGTTTTGGAGGCTCTCAGTTCATCCTTGAAATCTAAAGGACTGATAAGTCAATTCTTTTCCTCTGTGCAATATTTCTCTCTTGTGTGCAACATTCTGGTACAACATGTGCAACTGTTGTGTTATGTTTTCCATACATGTATATATATATTTGCATAGTGCATATACACGAACAGATATAGGTTATATATACACATAGATTTGCATACATATGCAAATGTCTATATTTATACTTTTTAATATTAGTTGTAAAGTGTACTTTTTATTTTATTTTGTTGTGTTGTATAGCTTTTATTGCATTGTTTTTGCTGCTCTTATCTATCTTTGTACTGTCCACTTTCTGCTGTAGCAATGCAAATGTCCCACGTGTGGGACTACTAAAGGTTTATCTTATCTTATCTAATGAATGAATGATTAAATATAAATAAATACGTTTTTAAAAATGGTAATTAAGCTTGACTAGTCTGTCCTGGTGCTGGACCGTTCATTGGGACTCCTGCAGAAAAGAATGAACGAGCTCCACTGAGTGATTTTCTTTATGAAGGATATAAGAGGCAGAACAGGTACATGTCTGCTGAAATAATGTGCTGGAACTGGCTGTTCTCCCTCAGGTCCTTTAAGAGAAAAAAGAGACCCCCGAGACTCGTCACCACGGGCGAAGACTGATCTGAGGTCAATCGGGTAAACCTGCTTCAGTTCTGACCGAGACCCCCTTAGAGATTTACACACTAGACTGACAGAGAGACAGAGAGAGATATATTTAAGAAAGAAAGAATGAGAAAAAGGAATAAATGGTTGAAAGAAAGAGAAGGAGAAACAGAAAATGATAACAAGAGGTCAAGAGAGAAAGAAAGAAAGAAAGAAAGATGCATTGATGGGTGAAAGAGAAACAGAAACAGAAAAAAGAGAATGAGAATGGATAGAGCCAAAGAGCAAAGAGGGAACAGGAAGCAGGGAAAGAAAGAGAGCAATGAATGAGAGAGAGAGGAAAGATAGAGAGAGAGAGATAGAGAGAAAGAGAGAGAGTGAACGAGAGATAAAGAAAGATAGAGATAGAGAGAGAAAGATAGTGAGAATGAGAGAGATATAAAGAGACGGAGAGAAAGAGATAGAGAAAGAGACTGAGACAGAAAGAGATAGAGTGAATGAGCAAGAGAGACAGAGAGAGATTGAGAAAGTGAGACAGAGAAAGAGACAGAGAGAAAGAGATAAAGAGAGAGTGAGAGAGCAGGACAGACAGAGAGAGTGTGAGAGAGAGATAGAGAGAGAGAAAGAGAGAGAGAGAAAGTGAAAGAGAGATAGAGAGAGATACAGAATGATAGAGAGATAGAGAGAGTGAAACAGAGATCAAGAGACTGAGAGAGAAAGAGATAAAGAAAGAGATAGAGAGGGAGAGTGAGCAAGAGAGAGAGAGAGAGAAAGAGAGAAAGTGAAAGAGAGATAGAGAGAGATACAGAATGATAGAGAGATAGAGAGAGTGAAAGAGAGATAAAGAGACTGAGAGAGAAAGAGATAAAGAAAGAAATAGAGAGGGAGAGTGAGCATAAGAGATAGAGAGAGAGAGAGAGAGAGAGAGAGAGGGAGGAGGGAGTGCTCTGTTCTGCACGGTGGGTTGTGTATGGAGGTAATGACCTTGTTAGAGCTCATCTCCAGCCGGCTCCAACCCGCCAACAGAACAATCTAGAACAGAACAACAGGGGGGTCCTCCGCTCATCTCCACACGCCGTGACCTCCTTCCCACGGAAAAAACACACCCCTTCAGTTCACCCTGAGCTCAGACAAACAGAGGACTGTCTTCTCTTCATCCAGCCCAACCTAACCCACACATCTATAAGATTATGTTTACACCTGGTCTCTTCGTGTGACTCGTGTCTGGACTGAACTGTGATCAGATTTCTGTCCCATGTGATCAGTCAGACTGAAATCCGATTACTATGAGACGAGAAAATGCAAACCAGCCCACATACAACATCCAATAACCTGCATTTTTCTCTTCTATTCAAACAAAACACACACATACACTTTATATATATGTGTGTGTGTGTGTGTGTGTGAGAGTGTATACATCTACATATATATATATATATGTATATGTATGTGTTTGTGTGGATGTGTGTGTTCACATCTGTTCACGTGTGAATGTGCAAACATCTATATATATATGCATGTGTGTGTGTATATACATCTATATGTGTGTGTGTGTGTGTCTACATTTATATAAGTGTGCATGTATGAGTGTGTATACATCCGCACATATGTGTGTACATTAGTGTGTGTGTGTGTGTGTGTGTGTGTGTGTGTGTGTGTGTGTGTGTGTGTGTGTGTGTGTGTGCGTTTGATGGACTTACTGTCTTCTCCAGATTCCACATTTTTGTTTCACACTTTTGGTCATTTTTGACATTTCTGATGCTGAAACAAGCCCAAAGAAGTCAGGAGTGCGGATGCAAATCTCAAATACCAAATCAAATGTAAATGTAACACTGTAATTCATTTTAGAATTACACTTCATTGGTGTAGTAATAAAAGGGTAATAATTCCACAGTTTGAATCGAGATGATGGGATTCGGAAACTGAGTGATGCTTGTAATTTCACATCTGAGGACAAAGTAATAAAGGTTCAGGGTAATTACACACACACACACACACACACACACACACACACACACACACACACACACACACACACACACTAAAAGTGAGTTAGCTGGCTACAGATCAGATAATTAATACACTTTCTTCCAGCTCCCCCTCTAATACAGCGCTCAGATATCACTGTGATCTGAGGCCCATGTGAACACGTGTGTCTATAAATCAGCAACAATACTTTATACTATTAGTATATGTGTGTATATATATATATTGATTGTTGTTTATTGATTACTGATTGTTGATTGTTGTTGAGAGAGAAAGTAGAACACAACAAGTACTCATGTACCTGAGTGTCGGAAGACGAAGAAGGAGAAGAAGAAGAAGAAGAAAAAGAACAAAAAGAAAAAGAAGAAGAAGGAGAAGGAGAAGGTTTTCTAAATGCGGCTAAAACTCTGAATTCTACTGATAATATGAGAAAGAACACAGCGGGTGGGAAAACCCGCCTGCTAATTACAATATTAATCACCATCCTTTAGAAACACTCAAGGTCAGCAGCCAAGGATCATTACCACATCGTTTCTGCCTCTGTCCTTGTGTCTGACACACTCTGAGCCAAAAACACAGCACAAGCTGATAAAGAGCCGGAACTGTGTGAAGAGTCAAGGTGTCTAAATCTAATCTGATCTTGTACATTCAGGTCACAAGAAAAATGATGGATCAGTCCACCAAAATAAACCAGTGTTGAATAAATAAAGAAGAAACAACTTTTTTGGACTATTTCTAGCATGAAATTGTACACAAAGCAAAGAATTACCTGCATTTTTGATAACAGACACACACACACACACATATATATATATGTATATATATATAGGTGAGTGTGTGTGTGTGTATGTGTGTGTGTGTGTGTGTGTGCGTGTGCGTGTATATGGAATTATTTTCTACTCTAATATTCGAATATATATTATAATATATTTTACATATTATATTCCAATTAAATGTACATACACATATATATCGTCACTGTCCTTGCATTTTCTATTTTTCTACTTTTTAGCAAAATTTGAAAACATCACCTGTCCATTACACTGTGACCAATGTTAAGGGCTTTTTCCTTTCACTTCCATTATAAGTGAAAAAGGTCACAGCTCCTCCTTTAAAGCTGCTATTCAGTGTATTCAGTTGCTATGTCATTATCCTGACCGATACAAAACGATCCTTATTTGAAGGAGCACTTTCTCAAAATAAGTGAAAAGACACATAAAACAGCAGCCCCAGAAGAAAGAGACAGCCGTCTTACCTGCTCCACCAGGCTGGTGGGAGAAAAGCGGCAAGAGAATAAAGGTTAGTTGTTAGCGGGTGTTGCTTTTTTTCGGCAGTTGCACGAGAACCTACCACGTAAAACAGTGAGGCGCGTGGTGGCACTAATCTCTCCAACAGTGTTGGAGGCCACGCACTCGTAAATGGCTTCGTCCCGCGGGGTTCGCAAAGGCTGGATTCTCAGGACGGAGCCAGAGCCGTCGTCGAACTCTATCACCTGCAGGTGCAAGAGACAGAATATGTTATGGGAGTTTTTTTTGTTCACAGTTGACCGGGTACAACCATGCACGCACACACACACACACACACACACACACACAGACATACATATACACACACGCTCTCTCTCTCTGATTTTCTCTGAATTGACGACACACATGGGTGGCTCAGCCAGGGACTACCCATTATATCAGAAATACAATCAGAGGTTTTCAGGCAGGGAAAACAGCTTGAGAATCAAGAGGGTGGAGGAAATGATCAGGATTCAAAATGGGGACAATAAAAGTGGACGTTAATAATCTGGAATTGGGTCTGGGGATCGTAAAAGGGACAATAAATAATGTGGAAAAGTTCTTCTGGGGGAAAAAGAGAGGATTGTTTTTGCAAGGCTCAGAATGTTCGGTCACCTCGTACAAACGACGGCGCTTGAGGGAAGGAGCAATTATAATAAACGCTCGAACCTAAACATTATGGTGGCACTTAGTATAAAGACTGCAGTCTAATGCATTATAGATGCATTAACACAGCAGTATAAAGCATATATTGGCATATATACTATAAAATACCTTACTGTACCCAAAAAAACATTGTAGTCACAATCAGCAGAACCAATGACTAACAATGTCACACAGCTTCCAAATACCTTTTTTAGGCACTTTGCAGTCACGTTTATTTATATATAGACCATTATCACACACAAAGGTAATTAAATGTGTTTTACAGGACTAGAATAAAAATATTAGGAAATTAAGAGGCAACACTGTATACACAGCTCTGTATAATTCTTATTTTTCTGCCGTTTTAAAGACATCAATACCGAATTAACCATATGGTTATGGCAAACTTCAGTATTCATAACGCCTCATGGCACCTACATAAACATTCCATGAGAACAAACATCAACCTACACAGACATTTCTATAGGCTTGCTCAAACAAATGCCAGTTGCCATAACACTTCTGAGAACAGGTGTTTATTTCATACTGATCTGATATGTGTTCTTAAACAGGTGGGAAATGAACTAGAACTTCAATCATGAGGTACTTTGGTTTCTGTTTGGGTCTTTTCCTGTTTTTGTGCAGGAGGACCTCCCAGTGTCACTTCACTTCATGAGGAAATAATATAAAACTGCTAGAAAAGCGTCAGGTAACTTTGCTTTATTTCATCTTCTGATGAACAGTGTTGCATAATTATTTGTATTATGACTATATTCAGCCAGCACAGGGCCATGCATTAGTTCTAGCCTAACCATGGCAATAGGTTATAACCGTGGAACCGGATGTAGTTTAATCATCCATACAGTTCTTTCCTTTTCCAGTCATTCTTTTTCTATCACTAGTAACACTGAAACCCTACCCATAGGAACCCTCACCCACCCAAAGGAAACGCCTCCTATGTATGAAATGGCCGAACATAACTGAGAGGATTTCAGATCTGAGGAACGGGGAGAGGAGGGTTATCAATGTAAAATGCTCTGTGAATGTTTTGTCTGTCTTTTTTTAATTGCTGCTGCCAAAAACATACTTTGTCCCGGCTCGGTTGGCTAATAGGAGAACCTGCTTGGCCACTTCACTTTAAGAATGGGAAACTGATTCCACTGCTTGGTCTTATGATTGAGCTGGAGGTTGTGAGATACGAGGTCTCGGCCCAATTCGTGCTTTGGCATTGCCCCACTCTTAAAGCTGACGTTAACAAACTGGAGTATGCGGTTCGTACAGGGAGTATATCGATGGAACAGGACAGGCACAGACAGTCGGACGTGAACCCGATAAACAACACTGGACATTTGTGTTTAGTGTGACGTGATGCTGGGACGAAAGACAGGACGCGGCTTGTTTTGGACGGACGACACAGAGAAATGTGGACAAACAAGATGTTGTTTCGTAGCTTGGACAGCTAACGACGCATGCTAGAGATGTATACTCACTTTGCACAGAAAGATCCTGGCCAGTAAGTTTCATAGGCTCAAATACATTAAAGATAATATAGCGGGGCGGGGTTCCTCGCTCTAACACACACACAGACACTCGCACACGTACACGCAATTCACACACAACAGCCTGAATGGCAATGTGTCCCAGCTAAATGAGTGTTTTAGCCGATCTGCATAGCAGCACGGGATGCAAAGCGTCCTCGCTCCTTTCTCGGGGAAAGGAAGAGTGCAGATGAGACATTGCTGGGCCTCTGAAAGAAAATGAGTTTAAGGAAGATGGTGACGGCATGAAAGCGTGGGTGATGTGGCGTGAAACCACAGTGTCGGTAGCACATTTGGCTAGCATGCCATGAACTCTGATAAGATTAGATCTGCGTTGCCGTTGGTGGGAGGGGAGGGGGGCAACGATAAAGCCACTGCGGACCATCGCCCAACACAAAGATGCTAGATGCTAACAGAAACGATGGCAACGGAAGTTAATGGAAATCTTATCAGTGTCCTTGCGTGATGGGCCGCTTTATCACAGCTAGCGGAAGTGAAGATGAAAAGAAATAATAATAATAATACAAAAAATCAGCCAAATGAGAAAGGCAAAGCATGCACTGAAGAGCAAAAGAGAACATCCCCCAGGCAATGAAGAAGCGTGAACCAATGAACACTGCACTTCTCAGCCAAAATGCAAAACCAAGGGAACTTATGGAAGCACCAAGGTCAAAGCTTTGAGAGTCATCTTCCTCCGAACTCAGCAATCCTTTCTTGGATCTTTCTCATTGTCACACTATTTTTACTGATTAGTCAACAATCATGCATGTCTTTTTTCTTTGCTTTGGTCAAAGTGGTTATTGGTAAACGTGTTAATACGTGGATGCAGCGATGTGGTTAGCGTGATTAGCGCCGCCAGAGCTAGCGTGAAAAGGACCAGACACATTTTAGCATTCACTTTGTCGAGCATTTTACATCAGAACAATAGACCTAATACCTCAAATCTCTGGTTGCTCACTCTCTTCCCCTTCTTGTTCCACACGATCTTGGGTCGCGGGTCGCCCGTGGCCTGGCAGATGAAGGAGGCGACGCCACCTTGAACGCCCGTCTGGTCATTGGGCGTCCTTAAAAACTTTGGTGGAGCTGGAAAAAAGAAAAAAAAAAAAACACAGAAAGAAAAAACGTGTTAAGTGTGTGCAGAGATCTTTTCATTTTCCCACCTATAGAGCATGGGAGCTGGGATTCTGCTGCTTCCAGCACTTTACCGTTATTGTTAAGAGGATTATCTTATGTTGCCCTACCAACAATGGAACACGTTTTGGGTCGAGGACAGAATGATTGACCAGGAAAAAAAACAAAAATCTAACGAAACGAGAGGAGATGTGATCGACCGAACGATTCGACATATAATCCCTCTTATACGCAGGAGAAGGACGATGACTGCTGATGTCACATTGTCGGGATTATAGAAGGACGTGTATGAAGCAGAGAGAAAAAGATGATGAGAATAATCATCTTTTTTTTATCAAAAAAGGGCTTTATTCGAACCACTGCAGTGCACTTCTGTTGGACTACTACATTCACACTTGTCCTGATTACTTGCATCCACACCCAGGACCGATGCTGGGCCCCTTAGGGGCTCATTACTGCAGTTGTGCGGCTTGTCCTCATGTTGGAAGTTCAGGAAGATTCTTAGGCATGTTGGACATTACGAGATATGAGTTTCTCAAGTTTTTTGCCATGTAACACATCATTAGATAAGTTTTTTTGGCATGTAGGACATCATGAGATGTACGTTTTTCACAATATTCTCAGGGTTAGCATACAGACAGTTATCTGCCCTTTCTCCCATCATTGCAAATCTTAGCACTAACATTCCCACACTCGACAGATCCCACCTGCGTTCACCTGAAGTGAAGACCTACAGGGAGACTGGGGACTGTGGACTGCATGAACCACACATGGGCTTGAAAATATATTCTACTGATGTTGTAAAAATAAATACATAAATTAATAAATAAACATTTCACATCCCTAAAGTGCCATTTTTGTGAAAGAGATAATTGAGTGTGAAGAACTTTTTAAAGTTATAAAAAACCTTCATACAAAGTTTACCAGTTTATGGGTTTTTCCAATAATCCGATATTCCAATATTCTAATAATTATGCGGAATTATTTTAAGGATTAAAAAGGTTTGTTATGCTCAGACATCATATATACCTCTCCTATTGCCTACAACATTTGTGTATATGACATATTTAGTACTAAGTATTTTAAACCTTATTTTGACCTTCATTTTGACTTATATTTTATATTCTTGTGTCTCTGCGTGTCTGTGCAGTCGTAGCATAAGCGGTTTCCTTCAGGATTATCAAGGTTTTCTGATTCTGATTCAACAGTGTTTCTTTGAAGAAATGTTCAGTAACACTACATTACATCAACACGAATCTTTCGTGACAACTTATATAAACCTACGTAAACATTTATAAAATTCCATCAAAAATCTGTTGTCGTAATGGTTGCTTTAGTTAGTACTGATGTCGTTTCAAAATGTTGTGGCACCTGATGATTGTCGATATAAGCCTTTATATAAATGTTTACAGAATATTTGTATTAGTTGTCATTAATGTTTATGTGTATGTAATGTAGCCAAATGAATGCTGGCCTTTGGCCAAGTGTTATCAATGGTTCTTTCTGGGAAACAACAAAAAAAGGTACTTTGAAGCATCAGGCAAAGCCGTTTCCAGGCCACATTTATTTGTGTTTAGACCTCAATCAATATGATGGTATTTAAATTCCCCTTTTGCAAAAAAAGCCTGAAATAACAGTGGCAGCCACTGCACTCATGTTTTTGGTTTATTCCTGAGTGCTGACCAGGATGGTCAAATTGACGGGTCAGTAGAAAAAGGGTGACCATGCACACACAATATGCTGTGCTCATTAAAATCTGTCCCCGCTGTCCGGGTGCTAGCGCTGACACAGTAACCCGATGTCATGGTTATATAACAGCCAGTTGCAATCTGGCCCAACTCTATGCTAATAATCACTCAATTGTGTCACATATTCATCAGTTCAAGCAGCTAGCCTGAGCTTTTACAATTTACAGTCACGAAATAAGAAAAAAGAAAATAAATTCTTTTACTAAAGGGTGAGGCTACACTCATAAGGCTACATAAGCCTATTATTACTATGTAATAAGCTATCAAGATATATGTCAATTGTCATGAAAGGCTTATGTACAGTACAATGCAAAAAATATAGGCACCTGCAAAAATAATATTAAAAACTGTTTAATGAGCAGTGAGTGTTTTCACATTCATTTTACTAAATATACCAAATTAAAACCAAAAAGACTAAATACAAATAACATTCTTTAGCAAATAGTAATTTTATGTTCAGTATATCAGTGTGTTCTTTTGGAAGTCCATTATTACTTGTAGTTTCATCAGAAACCTGGTTTGACTCGATCAGTCCTTCATTAAATTAAATCAGGAGCTGCTGATGGAGTTTCA
>JBBPCY010000082.1:1260871-1280676 GCA_037974405.1 Brachyalestes nurse
CAATTCAGGACCATGGACAGCAGCTAGTAAAGCCGCAAGACCGCCAATTCAGGACCATGGACAGCAGCTAGTAAAGCCGCAAGACCGCCAATTCAGGACCATGGACAGCAGCTAGTAAAGCCGCAAGACCGCCAATTCAGGACCATGGACAGCAGCTAGTAAAGCCGCAAGACCGCCAATTCAGGACCATGGACAGCAGCTAGTAAAGCTGCAGGACCGCCAATTCAGGACCATGGACAGCAACTGCTGGTGTTACTGTCAAGAAGCCTGCAGTTCAGAACCACAGACAGCAGCTACTAATCTAAAGCTGAGCATTTACAGTTCAGAACCAAGGAAAGCAGCTGGCAATATAAAGATCTTCCTCAAATAGACCAAACCAGCTCATTTATATTAGTTTGTTCAACACAAGATTATGACAATGTCAGCTGGTGTTTTCAATTCTGTAAATAAAATAAACAATTAATGAATTAAAGTAAAAAAAACAAGATTTTCTTCTATTTACCTCTAACATCCTTGCTCTCTCTCTCGCTCTCTCTCTGTGTCTGTCTGTCTGTCTCTTGCTTTCTTCTGAGAGACGAGTCCACTACGTCTACTTATGCAGTGTCTACTGTGAATTCGGTAACTACTCTGAAACAACAGTGTACATTATTTTGTTATTACAGGAAGAAACTGTAGAATAGGCGCTTTAACAGTTTAACATGGGGTTTCATCCACCCCACCCCACCCTTTCCTCACTAAACCGCAGATTTCACACCTGCTGAAGGTGTGGAAAAGGGAGAGAATATGAGGAGGAGGCACTGAACTCAACCGAACCCAACCATAGATATTTAAAGATATAGAGCATTTTTTCCCTTTTACTCTCTTATATGTATTTATCTTTCCTAGGTTATCTCACTTCTCTCTCTCTTTCTCTCTCTCTCTCTCACACAAACAAATTCCAAAAACTTGGCTCAAAAATGACAAAAAAAAGAAAAAAAAGTCTCCTATCAGCCACCCATCTCCAGTTGCCATGGCAACAACCCAGCAGACAGACAAGACGGTACTTGCCAGTCTATGGGATGTGGACAGCAGCCGACATCCCATAGTTAACACTGGGGACAGTCTGGAATAAACAAAACACACACACACACACACACACAAAAGCTCTTAAAGCCTTAAAGTCGTCCGAAGCACAAAGCTGCTCCATTCACACAGTGAGCGGAACTGTATACATAATTCAAAATGTTTGTGCTCACTTTTCTGCTAAATCTTCAATTACACAACGCCTCAGTGTCACTCCACACACAAGAGGGTTTACGGGGAAAAAATAAATGAGTAGGGCACAGAACTTCTGTAAGCTGCTGTCTAACTGTTAAACCCAGTGTTAGTCCTGTCCCAGTGTGGGGTGGGAGGGAGGGAAGAGAGAGAAAATGAGGGTAGAACGAAAGAAAGACAGAAGCAGGGAGACAGAGAGAGGAAAAGTGAAAGAGACAGAGTAAGAGAGAGTTTGCTTACTTCTGAATGGCTCTCCCTTGGTGTGCTTGATTTCTTTCTGTTTGCAAGTACATTTTTTATTAGAAATCCCTTAACTGAGCTTCCATTAATTGGTCACTTTATTAGAAAACCCCACCTTGTGCTTTCTCTCACTAGAAACACCTTCCTTTCACCTACAGTTTTACTACACATGGTCAGTCAGTACAGTATTCGACCATAAACAACCACATGGATCATATGAACAATAGACAGCATTGTGGAGTGCTTTTGCTTTTAAAGGTGTCAACATTTTGTTTTTTTTGTAATCTTATCAATTTCATTATCAGTGTTACAATCTGCAATGTATGGTCTCTAGCCATACACCACCATACAATTCAGAGGTCTCTGATGAAGTGCCCAGTTCATGTATTTATTATAAGCTTTTAAGTCTGTCTTTCTCATTCTCAATCCTGATTTTCTTCATGTCAAAGGGAGCCACTTTCCAACACGCACACACACACACACACACACACACAGCGTGACGGCCATCCACCAAGATGTGCAGTGTTCTGTCTCTGATTCTTCCTCTATACTCATGAGAGAGTGACTGATACGCTAGTTTTCGACCATGAAGGACACAACTGAGCCACATGATGCACCTTGACAGTTTCATCTACTTTGGCGACTTTAGCAAACTTTCTCTGGCACAAAACAATACAGTCAAGACTGTCATGTGGGCAAAGTTCACACAACTCAATTAGCATAAAGTCTTTTGGATTCACACTAATACTCGGACTGGAAAGCAATTGCTTGATATGATGTCATTGTTCCCTGTTCCCTATTAACATTCAACCAACACTTCCCCACTTCAATAGCTTAGTAATCTCAATTACACTTGGTTATTTGACTTCTGACATTTCATACACACTAACTGACTGCCATGCACAGCTTTGGAATCAATTTATAATCAACATGTTTTGTATATCCACTAATAACAAACAATGCAGATTTGATTAAATACATTAGGTGAACAAAAAGTAAATAAATGATTAACATTCTGTAATTATCTATACACACATTTTTCATCAACTGTCAATAAGCCTTGAGATGTGATCTCCCCTGAAATGTGAGAGAATAAGCAAAGAACAACACTGGCATTGAAAAACCTTCTTCAAAGCAAGAGGAAGAAACCAAGAGAAGAAACAAGACTCAGAAAGGGAATCTATTCTCCTCTGATCTAAAACAAAACGCTAACACAATAGACAATTGACTAATGAATGTACAGTGAATGCGTTTTAGTAATGAGTAAGAAAACAAGACTATCAATAGACGAAAGTATTTAGAATAACCAGTGAAAGACAATGACTGCTGTTACAAACCCATCAGAGTGAGAAAGAGAATTAAATCCACTGTTGCTAGGAGGATGTGTTGGTATGAATATGTGAAGGACCAGCTCAGTGTGGGGCAGGTGAACAATGTCCAGGATAGAAAAGTGCCAGGTCTCATCAGGAGGGTGTGTGGGGTACGAAAGTGAGGCATCTGGCACAGCAGGAGGGTTAAATGGCTTCATGGTGGTCAAACTGCTCCATGATCTACAGCTCTGTTCAACATTCTAGACACATCATAGCTTACTTCAGTTTTATTTACAGATTTCGTATATGTAAGAAAAATAATTAGATTATCGTTCAAATAAAGCTGTGTGAAAGTGGGTGTTGTTCTGTGTACATCGCTCCATCAACTTCTCAAAGACAACCCTCAGATACGGTCATATATCTGATTGATCTTACTCAGTTTAAAGATGAACTAACAAACTGGAATACCTAGTCAGTGATTAAATCTGTTACTGGAATAGAGAGATCATTTTTTCAACCGCTCCAAAAACCAAAACTGAAACAGAAGCAAGTGATGGGAGACATTCCAACTGGTGTGCCAGAGAAAAGAGGAAAATAAAGTATTTATTAGAAGTGTTGTAATTATATATGTATGACTAATAACAGAGTTTATATAGGGCAGGGTCTGTGGGTGTTGGAAAAAAAAAATCATGAATACACTAACAGATTGTTTTAACGCTTTTAAACTGAGCTCTGCTCCCTTCTGATAAAATACAACACAGACAGAATCTTTCAGCAGGATTTTCACAGGTTCGGCTTTCTTGTGGTGCTCCAGTTTAAAACTTGGAGCTTGGTTTCTTATTGAGAAATCTAAAACATTCAGAAAGTAATGTGTTTATGAAGGGTTTTTGCAGACAAAACATTTATCTGTTTATATTATTGGGAACATCAATACAAAAATGAGTTAAAAAGAATAGTGTCGTGTTGTCAAAGTGGACAAAATAATCTTCGTACTATATTTATGATTAAGTGACATAATTTTAACTCGGGCAGTTGGTCCAAACACACATTCAGTCAATATTATGAATTTTTTTGTGGGCAGTTTTATGTTATAAATAGCATGAGGCAGGTAAGGGCACTCTGGAAGTGTCTGAAAGCTGCTACACCTGTGCTGAAATGTCATAGCATAATTATGCGTGACTCATTGTGCTAGATTGCCTATTCAGTCACCTCTTACTTCAAATAGAACCTTTTATTTGATTTCATGTTATTTAAAGAGGCAAATTACTTGTTTTTTCTATTTAGAATGCCAATTTAACCCATTAAAGACAAAGGGCATTCATACCACGGCTTACAAATGGAAGTATGAGAAATGTGCTAGTGTGTCATACGTAACAATTTAGGCCACACAGTGTGAGCTACTAAAAGTCAGGCAAATTAAAGGACAAGAAGAGCCATCGGTTAATTTGGCTTTAAAGGAACTGGAATTAGCCAGAAAATAATGACCGATTGTCCCCTTTTATACATTATGTGCACAGTCACTTAGTGTATATGTCATATATATCATGTATATTTATGGTCGAGCTCCTCTATAATTGTAGCCTCTCACTCTTGTTCATACAGCAGGGGGATTCTTGTTACAGTGGAGGTTCACTGTGAAGGCAGACTGAAGCTTTTACTTTTTTCTGGCACCGATTGGGTTTTTTATCAAAGACTTTTGGGATAGAATGGACTAGTTTTTAGTTCTTGTCAGTCTCAGAAAAATTCTGGTCAAGGGTCTGGTCAATGTCAGGACTGAGTTAGGCTGCGGTTAGTTTCTAACAAAACTCACCTAGGCTGTGGTTAGTTTCAAATAGAATTAATCTGGGCCATGGTTAGTTTCAAATACAATTAATCTATGCTAGGGTTAGTTTCAAATAGAATTAATGTGGGCCGGGGTTAGTTTCAGAAAAACATAATCTAGGCCGAGGTTAGTTTCAGACAGAATTTAGCTATGGTGGGGTTAGTTTCTGAAATAATTTATGTAGGCTCTGTCCAGCTACAGACAGAATTTAGCCAGGCAGTGACAGACAGAATTTAGTTCTGATCAGCTACTGACAGAATTGAGCTAGTCTGGGATGAGTATCAGATGGATTTTAGCTAGGGTTCCAGACAGTATTTGCCTAGGGTGGGATTAGTTCCAGACATAATTCATCAATGCTCTGGTCAGTAATTGACAAAATTGAGTTAGGGTGGGATAGGTACCATATAGAATGTAGCTGCGCTGGGATTAGTTCCAGGTAAAAAGTAACTAGGCTGGTATTACATCTAGGCAGTTTTATGAATGCAGTGGCTAGTTTCAGACAGAATTTATCTAGCCTCTGCTTAGCTATAGACATAATTTTGCTAGGCTGCGATTAGTTCCAGACAGTATTAACCTATAATGAGATAAGTTTCAGACAGGATCTGGTCAGTTAGCAGAATTTTGTAATCCGACTGTCACGTGTGGGGTTGGTGAGAGAGGCAATTGTGAGGGTTTATTAACAAAACAGGAACTCAAACACAAGGGACATAACAAAGGCATGAGGGCCAAAACACAAAGAAACATAAAGGGCATGGAACATGAAGGATGGTAGGGTGAGGAAGTGAGAGGGTATGCATGAGGGATAGTGTGATGGTGGACCAACACAGGGATAAGAATCACTAGAACTTAAATGCAAAACGTGCTCGGATAAACATGCACACACACACACACACACACACACACACACACACACACACACACACACACACACACACACAAATAAAAAACTGATCTCAGGTCAGCGTAACCCCCACTGACCCGGAGAGCCACTGAGGGACAATATGAGCTAATAAAAACACATGAAAACCAGCAGGACAAACATGAAGAGGTTCGCCAGAGAATGACTCATGAATATTTAAAGAGTAATTTCTGCATGACCATCATTTATCATGTACTGAGCAAGAACACCACACACACATCATCACTGCTGTGTTGATTTTTTTGTTTTCTTTTTTTTGTTTTAACATAATTTGAAAATCATGATGAACAAACAGAAATGATCTTTGTTCTTCTTTTGTCTCTCAATAAAACCCATTTAGATGCTTAAGTGAACTGTTAGTTGTCATCCTAGGATGTTTCTTCACTAATAATAAGAAAGGATATTTATAGTAAAAAACAGAAATGAGCCATACACAGATATATTTATTGTGAGAATGCATTTTAACACAGCAGCTTCTTCTTGACAAAACAGTGCCAAATATTGTCCACTGGCTCAAAACAGATGGCACAAGGTTACCTCTAACTGAAAATGACTACACAGTGGGAGGTGGATCAAGCGACTGCTGCATTTAAAATTTTAAGATACCCTTTAGAGTTTTGGGCTGTTTGTATCATTTTTTTTGTAGGGGCAGCTGGTGGTCTAGTGGTTAGGGTGTTCGCCCTGTGATCAGAAAGTTGTGGGCTTGATTCCCAAGACTGCTAGTGGTACCTTGAGTGGTACCCACACGCTGCTCTTCGGCCACTGTGTTCCTGGCTGCCCGCTGCTTCACTTGGTGAACAGGTTAAATACAGAGAAGGAATTTCGTGCTGTCCACGCTGAGTGCCGTGTGTTCATAAATGACAGAATGTTTAATTATATATATATATATATATATAGTATATGCGTTCCAAGAGCACCCGCGTATACTGAAAATCTGTGTTGTGATGTGGTTAAAATGCCTATTTTTATAGTGTAAACACTAAATATGTCCCCAAATATGCTCCCAAAACTCTTTAATTTCATTTTAAACTCATTAGCCTTAAAGAAAATGTAAAGGTAAACCCGTATTCCGACTGTACATTTTAACCTGAACTCCTGCAGTGCTAGAATGTAAATACCGATGTTACCCCTGTATAGACTGTACTGTAATTCATGCACGGGCATTTTCTTTGGTGTACACTTTCGTTTTCTTTGGTATAAGCAGGTAAATGCTGACTTGAACCTGTTGATACATGTGTAATTCAGTAGGTAAATAATGAAACCATATGTATATAATAAGAGCTGGAGCTCTAAGGGTTACAAATTGAGTCCTAGCACTTCTTCAGCAACAGACTAATAGAGTATAATTGCATTCCTAAAATAGCATACAGTTATTACCGGTATGAATTTGGTTAATTAGCGTGTGCAATTACAAAGCCCAATCAATCCTGCATAATTGAATTACACCTGTTTATTATTAGAGTGTACAAGGAGATAATTGAGTTATTTATGATTGTACTGGACTTCTGTTGTGTGGGTAAACAATCTGGCAGATTCTGCATCAGTGGAGAGGGAGTTAAATCCGCAAGGTGTGTGTGTGTGTGTGTGTGTTTGTCTCACTAGCAATTACAAAGCAAGAACACACACAAAGAGACAAAAACCCTCTGTGTCATTCTGTTTACTCAAATGAAAATGACCTTATAAGTCCAAAAGGTCAGGAGAGGACAGGATGATTCAGTAAAACTACAAACAGCAAGACTAATGTGAAACCAGCTGTGCTAAACACACACACACACACACACACACACACACCCTTCTCTCTACACCAGATTGAATTAATTACCTTCCTAATTGAAGCAATTCCACCACTCCTCTTCGCTGTGGTGGAGTGTCAGTCACTGTAAGCCTACAGGGGGTGTGTGTGTGTGTGTGTGTGTGTGTGTGTGTGTGTGTGTGTGTGTGCTTCTCAGCTGGGAAACACTCTGTGCTCTAGCTAAGTGTGCAGATTCATAAGAACAAGGGAACAGAAGAATTATTCTGTAAAATTCACTCTCAAGCCACATACACACACACACACACATACACAGATACACACACACACATACACACACACAGATACACATACACACACTCACTCTTTTGTTTAGTCAGTCCATATTTGAGTGTTGAGATGATACATACTGAACTTAGCGCAGCCTCAGTGCTTCCTCACTGCCAACCTACTGCTCATTACACGCTCCTCACTGACGCAGTGTTTCCGAGCAAAGCCACACTTCCACAATCACGCTGTCAGCACAAGATCCACGATGGCTGGCTGTTAACCATAACCAAGAGGAAAGAAACATCTACAGACTGCGTGGAGTTCAACCAGAGGGCTAAGAAAGGGAACAGTTAGGGACACTGTGTCTCCAGAAAAGGCTCGACCGGCACCAAAGGCCATAAATACTGTTCCTCCATCAGATTTGTTCTGTTATTTGCTCCCATTCAGTCAGTACTGCCAGATACAGCTCAATTATTTATTTATTTTTTAAATAAAAACTATAGTTCCGGCGTAAGCTTATTTTTAGCCCCACAGTTTAGTCAATTTTTTATAAAAAAAAAAAGGCCCAGCCAGCACCAAGGGCAAGGCCTTCTCAGTTTAAATCCTTTTCCTCCTCACCTTCAGGTTTGTTTTATTATCCTGTTCTGAATTGCAGCTTTCCCTTCCAGTTATCGCTAGATAGAGCTATATTTTTCTGTTTGTCTCACTTTTCATAAAACTACAGTCAAAATGTAAGCTTAAATATTTCAGCTCTACAGTATAGGCCATCATACATTGTCTCGGTTTGAGCCATGCATGTGCAGTTTGGAGGGGAATCACTATAACTCATTGTCAAAAAATGTAAAGGTTAAAATCAGCAGCAGCTGTACTGGAGCTATTTTGCCTTTTTGCACCTATTTTTCTCTTTTTTCAGTTTTAGTCTTGCCCAATTCTACCAGCTATCACATTATGCTACAACACTGAGAGGGTGAAGACGAGCTTCATCAGAGTCACGTGAATGCGCCTTTTCAAAGAGCCACTAATCACTGGATAGCTCAGAACACTTGCAGAATACAAATCTACGCACATGTATTCCTGTACAAGCGCTACAGTACATTTAAAATAGTGCTGAGAGATGGAAGGAGAAGAAGCAGGGACCCCTTTTAGAGAAAACGAGGCCACTTACACTCTCTAGGACTCTCTGAACTCTGACTCTCCAGTTAAGGGTCAGTGCTCAGACGGTTGCACCACTCAGGAGTCCCTTTTGAATCTTTTATAGGCTGCTTTAAAAAGCATCTACACATCTACTAGAGATTACTGAGCATTTCAGCATGGTCTGACACAAGCGTGTGATGATTTGGATATTTAGATATTCCTTTAACATGCTAATCGTTGGCCTATAAGCTTCTTTTGAAGGTAAAAAATGACTTTTTTAGCACAAAGCTAAAAAAAAACACATTTCAGACACTAAACATGTTTTGACTGATCAACTATATTTGGTTTTAGTGTGATAATTTGCATACATTTTGGCCAAACCACCTCTTTAACTAGATCTTAAAGCCAGTACTCCTCTGTCTGTGATCCAGCGGCCCTGGAAGAAACTAGTATAAAAAACGAACAGCTCAACCCCGGCCAGCTATCAGAGTATATTTAGGCGGCAATACAAGCCAATCCCTGATTTATATGAATCTTTGAAGAGTGAGGAGAAGAGACGCCCGGGGCGCTATTTAAGGACAACGGGTTTTGCTCTCTGTGGAGGGAGGGGTGGGCGTTGGAGGGGGGTTCATTTTTATTCTGCATATCAGAAGCAACACAAGCGGTTGTGAAGTCCATACTAATACGTACTGTCCATTGAAAACCACTCCGAGTTATAAATTTCTAGCCCAGCCGGGGAAAAATCATGCAAAGCAACTTAAATTTTCCGAAGCGTGGCCATCTCATCTGTGGGGATACATAACTGCTTTAAAAAAAAAAAAAAGAATCAGACTCCAAATGAATGAAACATGACTTTTTTCAGCATGGAGGGGAGCCATAAATTTCATTTAAGGCATATTAAAAGTGGAAAGGGGGGGAAAAAAACAAGAAGGAAACCTTCCAATGGGCGATGGCGCTCAGCGTTATCCACCTAAGAACAATAGCAGATATGGTGGCGGATGGGTTTTGGCAATATCCCTCGCAGTCGGAGACGGACGCCTGCTGTAGTTAACCCACCGTGGCCTTTTAAAATGAAGGATTTCAAAGGCCATCATGCACAGCCACATTATCAGCACACGTATGAAGCTTCCCGTCGAAGAGGGAATAAGTAACATGAGTCAACAAAAGAGCGAATAATTGTTTGCAGCAGCCGTACTGTCGGATCACACTGAGCTGTTTTTCACGCCGCACTGGATTTTTTTGACTGTCAAGGGTCAGTTTTTGAGCGTCTGTAATAAGCGTAAGCCCAAAGCTTTGAAGGTGCTCCACTTCGCCTGGAGTTTTCAAGCTGTTGTTTTATTATTTTTTTATATATATATATATATCTCGCGCTTCCTTCTCTCATTGTGTAGTTGTTGTCTTTTTTTTCCTCATCTTTTCCTCTTCCCTCTACCTCGAGGGGAACTTTTTTTCCCCCCTGCATTTTAAACACGGGATTTTGATCATACCAGCAAGCTCTCCATCCAGCCGTCACTGCTGTCTTTGATGTGTGGCGTACTTGATATTTTTTTCCTTTTTTTTCCGCTTTAACAATCTCACAGACCTTCTGCTTCTTCTCCAACATGTCAATGAACCCTGATTATGCGAAGGAAACATGTGAAGTGCTGATAGGATGAGGACACAGAAACATTCACTGTCCTCGCAGAGCAAGGCCAACGAATGGAAAACATTTTAGGTTAGAATATGTGCTTAGACTTATTATTATAATAATATATATAAATAACTATTCTCGCAAACCTTTTTTTTTTAACCTTAACATAAGTGCAGGTTAACATTCTGCAAACTAACTTTGACATGTTCACCTGGTTACTTTCAACTTTTATTTAGTTAGCCATTCTTCAATTAGATCATCTATGAGTGGTAATATACTTAGAATCCAAATTGATAAAACTTTAAAGATCATATGTAGTATTTGGATTAGCAACCTTTATAAGCTTTACAGGCAAAACAAATTAAAAACATAGTATGGATCCACAAACTACTACGAACATTGGGTTCGTAGTAGTTTAACTTTTACTGTTAAGGCTGTTATCTTAAAGTTACTTACCTCATCTCTTATATTATTCCTTTTGCATTATTTTTACTTGTGATTTATTGCTCGTGTTTTCAAAACACTTTGTGTTGCACTTAAAATATGGGTTAAAGTGGGTTTTTTTGGCAGGAAGAAAAAACACTTACAAGAAACATGTAATATTATAATGTAATGCTAGTATAAAATGACAAGTTGGTTCAACCAATTGTGTAAACGCACAGGGAAAAAATCATATAATAGTACAGTAACATAATAGGTCAGTCAGAAATGCTAATGTGGCTAACAACAAATGTAACCCAAATGATACGTATTAACTGGTGACTAGTAGCTTTCATTAACTGTTAGCAACATTAACATAAACATAAACATCTGTGGTTGAACGCATCCTGTGATGCAGCCTGTTGACTGTATAGCTTCATAAAGTACCTGCAAAAACAAAAACAAAAAACAAAAAACGGTGCTGTGTATAAAATGTGCTGTTACTAATTCATCTAACGCCATTAATTGTGAAACATCAATGGCAATATCAGTATCACTGGTTCTCCTAAAACCACTGTAAAGAACAGGGCTGATGAATTTAGTCACACTGTCCATGATGCTGGCCTTTTTCTTCAGCTTCACACTATGCAATGTTTTTTTTTTTCTTTTTTCCCTTCTACAGTACATAAAGAGGATTATCATTAAAACTAATGGGCTAAAACATGGCGCCCTGAAACTAACAAACAAACAAACATGAAAGCAGGCAAGCACGTGCGCCCCTGAGAGGATATTTGTGAGCTGGTGACTGACTTCACACACTTATACCGCTGAGTTTGTTCCTCATGAGGAGGAAATATCCTTCACCATCTCCTCCCTCATTAAAGCCGGATAAGAGACGAGGAAAAACAAAGCTACTCAGAGCGTGCTCAGCCTCGTTTTGACCCATTTACAAACTCTTTTCATCTTGCTGCTTCTCGGCTAATGCTCTTCTCTCCCCACAGCTCAAGCTCACTGAGGGCTGAACTCTTGCCATTAAGTGCCATTACCTCAAACTTAACTTCCACTACTTATCAGTTAATAAACGGGAGTCAAAAACATCCCCCTCAAATTGATCCATAATGATGATTTGCGGCGACGAGATTACAAAGAAGCAGAGGCAGCAAAAAGGCATTGATTAACTGTGAAAGATTTAAATGGAGATTAAAAACCAATGGTTTTAAAACAGCTCCAACATGCAGGTAAAATCAGCAATGGACCAAAAATGGAACCCTGGGGAACTCCTTAAAAGATCACCAACCCTTGCAGCAATTAAAGCAATTTTGTTCTGGGAGATGTGAATCTTTAAGCAAGTTTTTGCTGCAGTGAAAGAATGGCATGCTGAATAGAAGGTACTGACAAAAAAGGTAAAAAGATCTGTATAGTAGGGGGCTGTAGCAGTAAGATTAGGATTTAGTGTACAGAAACACTCCATAAACCAGAAACAGTAAGCATTAAAATATGGATCAGTACTTCAAACTGCAAAGTACTAATCTATTGTAAAGTAGCTCATAGTGCTATACTGATGTGTTAAGATTTCAAATATGTGCAGGCACTAGGAAGAGAAGGCTTTCATTAGCTGCGAAAGATTTAAGGTGCGATAAAAGCAATGACTTTAAACTGGTGTCAATAATCAGCCATGGATGATGAGTGGAACCTGGCCGACTCTGTAAAATACCTCCAGCCCTCACTGAGCAATGCAATTACTGGGTTCAGCCTAGTCAGAGGCTTCAGATGGAAAGGAAAAATCAACTGAATGAGTTGCATTTTAGAAGCAGGTAGTTTAGAAGACAGTTTAGAAACAGGTAGACTAGTTCAAAATCCACAGTTCAAAAATGAGAATCAGAAACAAGAATTGTGGAAATGACACTCAATAATCCTACTAACAATGCTCCTAGCATTTCACAAACTGAACACTGTCAATTTTAAAGCAGTTTGAATAATAGGGATGATTTGAGGGTGTTTAAGACGTGCAGGGAGCAAAAGATTCAAATGGTGATAATAAAAATAACAGCTTTAAAAATGTGCTGAGAAGCAGGTAAAAATCAGCATAGGACCAAAAGCGGAACCTTGGCGAACTCCTTAACCCTCAGCACTGAACAATGCGCTAGCATATCAAAAGCACACCGCTGCTTAAACATCATCATATACAAAATCAATCTTTATGTGGAGCTTCCGTATGTTTGGGTCAACAGTGGAGGTTTCAGACATCACAGGAAGCTTTATTTTGTTATACATTGTGTACAATCAGATATCTCAAGCTTTTTAAAAACATGCGATTTATATTTTTTGGAAGTTTAAAAATGGTGTACTTTTAAAGTAAAAAAACTAAATATATAGTTTTGATTATAACATAAAACACATGTTGGAAGCCCAATCACACGTGTGAGAGAGTTGGGGTGGGCGTAAATGACCCTGTTGACTGTCTCAGACAGAGAAAAAAGTACGTGACTGAAGATCTCCAAAATGTGTAATATGCATATTTGTGGATTTTTAAGAGAGATACTTCTAACAAATTTTCGGATATTTCCAAAAGGTTCGTAAAATTAAATAATCTTTTTTTTTTTTGTTTTATCACATTGGCTAGGATGTGCTGAAAAAATGCATATGAAACAATTGCCATTACACATTGTTTATTAGAAAAGAACATGCAATGCAGAAACAGGAAAAATGCCCTCAGGGCAGCATATATATTGGGCTCTAGTTAGGTGTGATTTTTTTTTGCGAGAGGCTATTACTGAGGTGGAAGGATGTAGTGTTGACTAAAATGTACCAGTAAAGATAAAGGAGGCAAAACGGATATGTATAGGTGTACTAAACGAGAGCCCAAGGCACTAGGATGTAAATGCTGAGCATGTTTGTGAGACCATTTCCAGTAATCAAAGTAATAACCCATAGCAGGGAATGGTCCCCAGGCGGATGGAGGCAAGACATGCAAACCTAGGCTGTTCAGAAACAGGTAGACTTTAGAAATAAATAACTGGAAACGTGTACATGCAGAAATACGGCTCATGTAATGCGGAAAAACACTGCAAATGGACAGACTGGAAATACAGACACAACATGAACACAATGAGACAAGGACCAGAGAAACGAACACCAGAACGTGCCAGACATGACCAAACGATCTATGGCTGGAGGCAGAACAGTTTCACTGCCATCACTTGGTATGAATCACCGAGGTTTAAATGCCAGTGAATATTTTTCATCACTCAACTAAAGAGACAAAAGAATACAGTGAAAAATCTCTTTAGAATTACACTATGAGTTCGGCATTTTCAACAACAGCATTTTGCTGTTTACTGATAATCTTACAGCTACAAAATCTCTCATGCAAAAATACTGACTAGTGCGTCCCAGGATGCTGCCTTTGTGATTAAAGGAGCAGGACTTTCACTGTTCTGACCAAGATCCTACAGTGAAAAACATCTGTAATTTAGTTATTAGAAGTAGATTTCTGCATGGGACCAATTTTGTAATCCCGCTCCTCCAGAAAATCAGCACCATTTGTGGCCCACAGGCCGTAAAGAGGCTAATTCGCATCCAGCATCTGATGGTCATTATGGAAACTTCACCACAGGGTATTTATTCATTATGAACCCTATGAATATATTTTGGGAAGGCTAATCATTAAATGCTATTTAAACTGTAAGGTAAATAAATAATTTTGCAAAAAAAGGTAGGCATAAAAAGAGCACAGCATCTAAATGGTCGATTTGACCGATGTTAGCCACTATGGACTTACAAGCGACTGACGTTTTTCAGACTTGCCTTTAGGCTTTGTGTTGGCCTTTCTTATGAACATTTTACGCAGCTGTGGACACCTGAGGATCTAAAGGTTCCACCTTTACTAGCAAACGAATGCAATTTACATGTTGTTCACGTGATCAGTTGCTTCTCCAGGACTTCATTAACTGCCCAAGATATCCTGGTGTGTAAATGCAGATCTTTAAATAGAAGCACAGAAGACCCCCCCTCCAACCCCCCCAGCATTATTGACTCATCATTACTGAGTTTCTCTTAAATGTGAATACTAATTTTAAAAAGCCACTATAACTGTACCAAAACTACATTTTGACCAAAAAATGTCTATTGTACACTGGGGACATCTTGTCATCGTATCATATTGTGATCCTTGTACTGTGATACGTATCATATCTAGGATATCATATCATATCATAGCTCAGCCCTAGTCGATGTGTTCATTGTGATGCATTTGTAACCCTGCAGACACGAATGCTGTATATGTATGCTAATGGAGGTCCCAAAGACTACGTTTTCTAAATGTTTATGTACAGTTCCTCTTTTGGTTCCTCCTTTCTCTTTGCTAAAAGCACAAAGTTCATAGCTGTGACACTTTAGAAAACAAACTGACCTTGATTTGACTCTCATTGTCAACCGTGTAGAGGAACTAAAAACAAAGAGGTAAGAGAAACGCGATCATGAATTCACGTTTTATTTTTGCGGCCTGTAGGTAAGAAATCGCTTGGCAATCTTATCACACATCCCTTCTGCTCAGAGGAGCCCGCATTGCATGCATGCACATCTGTTTCCACTCTGGTGGCGTAAAGGGCACAAAAGCTTGCTTTTCTGACCAAAAAAAGGAAATAAATAAAGGAAAAAAGAAAAAGAAAAGCTAAGGCTGGATATTCCTCCTTTGCTGATGAGAAAATCACCCTTGTCAAAAAGAGAAAGCTTCTCTCGAGTTCTTACCCGCTCTCTCTCCGGTCACAGCTTTTTTTTTTTCCGTTTGTCAACTTTTATATTCGAGCATGTCTTACAAGGGCTAATCAATCTGGGGCTAGCATTAGCTGATTAGCGTCTGAGGTCCTAGCTGTTTCAGATAAGGCAGGGGGGAAAAGTGTCCCCTTGACATAAACTCTTTCTGCCTAAAGAAACACACACTCTCTCCTCAGCTGTCAGGTTGAAGGAGGTCGACTTTTAACTGCATATATACACAGTCCAAACTGCCAGAGCTGATAAGGCCAGGAGAGGTGGCTTCAACGCTAATTTTGACAGCTGACAAATGACTGGGACTGGTCTTATCAGCACAGATACATGTACGAGGAAGAAACAGCTTCTTTTTTTTATTCGTCAGAATCAGGATTCGGGACCCACATGGTTTTGGATGAGGTGTAAAAAAAAAAGAAGAAAAAAAAGACCCAGGCTCTATATCTCGCTGAAAACGCTGTCTGCCGAAATTGCTTATGTAAACTACTTTAGTCCTGCTTCGGGAAAAAAAGGGAAAGTTTCAATACTTAAAAGACGTCCCGCGACAGAAAAGCGAAGAAAATATAATGTATTCTAATATATACATGCTTTTGGACAGTGTTAAAGATTAGGACACGTTTAGCAGATGAATAACGCGAAATACCACAGCAGACTTTCTGCGCAGCGTTTGATGGCAGAAAAAGAACCGCATCCCTCAAAAATGACACTGGCAGCTCCTCCGTATGTAAACCAGGAGGTGTTTGTGTTCTTAAAAGTGCATTTTTTTTCAGTTGTAATCCTTAAATGAGCTTAAATAAAAGTTGGAAAACTCTCAATTCCTGAGAGGAGAGAGCTACCGCTTCACTTTGAGGTAAAAAGCCGCAATTGGACAGGAGCTCAATGCTACGTGTGTGCTTTGTAAGTACACAGCTAAAGCTTTAAGCACACACACACACACACACACACACACACAAATGCACACTTCATTCCGTAAAGCCTTCGAGACCACTAGGAGAGAGTGTTCTCTTCAGTACAGCAGGCACATGCTGCCAAACTTACCGTGACACACACACACACACACACACACACAGTCCTTCTTCACACAGGGAAACATATAAACACACAGTCATCCACAGGGGATACACACACTGCTCAGTGGGGGGAGTGTGAGGCTCACTGGCCCGTGAGGTTTCCCTGCTGTAATGGTCAGGAGCACAGTGTGTGTGTTCTAGCTTTTGAACACACACACACACAAACACACACACACACACACACACACCGGTATGATCAGCTTGCTTGCTTGTTACATCTGCTGTCAAAATACACCCCTAGATACGCTTTCTTCCATTTCTTCTCTCTCTCTTTCTCTCTCTCTCTCTCTCTCTTTCTCTCTTTCTCTCAACTGGTTCTCCTATATATCTAATTTTTTCCCCTTGTAGCTCCACCTTGCTGGTACACAGTTAGAGACTGTAGCCCATCTGTTGTTAGTCATCCTCTAGTCCTACATCAGTGATCAGTTCCAGACCACAGACTTTTTTAGGTGGTGGGACCACTCACTCAACATGGGAGTGACACTGACATGTTTAAAAAAGCATCAACACTGCTGTGCTTTAAACCCGTAGCACACTGACTACTATGACACTATGACCCCTACTGCCCCTGCTATACTGAGAACAGCCCCTCCACCCACACAATCTCTGGAAAACACCAATCCTGTGATCAGAAAATGACAGAAGAGATAAAAGGGATAGAGGGAGGCTGCTAAACTGTGCAGCAACAGAAGGGCTACAGCAGAGTACGAATTACCCCTCCGTAACTGGGGGGTACTGCTAGGCTGTCGGCTTGGGGTGGGGGTTGTGTTGGGTGGAGTATATGGTGGTGGTGGGGGGGGGGGTTATGGGTGGGGAAGATATGGGTGGGGGAAGATTGCGGGCTGCCCGGGATTCCGCGCCGGCCCAAAATGAATGACGCAACAGACTGGCTAAGCTGCTTCTGGCGCTGAGGTGGTTAAAATAGCAACGTTGGGATGTTTGAAATCATTTAACACATAATTTTCCTACAAGGTGAGGTTATGTTTTTTTTTACACCACTATTTTTGTCTCTTTGGGGGGGTCTGGGTCTTGATCGGGAGGTAAAGTACCCCCCAGTACCCCCGTAATTCGAACCATGGGCTACAGTCTGTAACTGAACACCTATATAATGGAGCTATAAAGGCTCTCTAATAAAGGGGCCAGTGATTTAAGGCACAATGAGGTGTTTCAAAACACACACACACACACAACTGTAAACAAACATGCTGGTTCAAAATCTTAGAACTAAACATCTAAACATTTAAACATCTAAAAACATGTTTAAAACTGTTTAGATGAGCAATGAGTGTTTTATTTCCCTTTAATATTACTAAATATACTAAATAAAACTAAAAGGAATAATTACAAATAACATTCTACAGTAAACAGTGATTTTATGTTCAGTATTTCAGTGTGTTATTATGGAAGTTCTGTATTACTTGCAGTTTTAGAAACCTGCTTCGACTCGATCAGTCCTTCATTAAATTAAATCAGGAGCTGCTGATGGAGTTTCACAATCCAAACAACGGCTGGAGGAACCGAGGAGGAACCTGGAACCCAACCTGTGTTCTCCTCACCAGCTCACACAGTATCTACTACTTTTTTTTTTTACAAACTACACAAATCCTGATACTTTGTACTGCTTTCTCAGTTTGTTTGCATTTATTCTAATGTTAACTTTGATAGCAGAAAGACACTTTATCACACTTTGAGAAAAATAGTTTTAAACTATTTGCATAGACTGTACATGTTTGCTTGTCCCTTGGTGGGACCTTTGCAGAAAATCAGAAAATCTCCTTGGCTTCAGCCTTGTTAAGGTGAAAGTGTGGTGTGTCATCTGACGCTCACACGTTTTCACTCATACACCAAAGGCACTTAGTGCAGCAGGAAGCAGGAGAAGAGTGGAGCGAAATTAGCCGTGTGATTGGACCACTGTTGAACAAGGGCGCTTTTCGCGGCTGTGGGTAATGGGCTCCGGGTTTTTATGGAGCAGTTTTACAGGAGGCAATCATTGTGCCAAATCCGCTACGCTGCGTCTGGCTTACAACCGAGCTTATTCTCCTTAATACTCCCTTAATTAAATGCCTGCTTTGCATACGGGTGATTATGGAATCTCTGAATAATTGGGCCTCTCACAATGTCTACACAACAACACGTCACAGATATGGACCATGAAGCTTTCAAGCTTGTTTTTTTTTTTTCTTCCTGAGACTCAACAACCATAAAAGCAGAAAGAAGCATGGAATAATTCAACGGTAGCAAAAAAAAAAAAAAAAAGAAAAAGAAAAATGCAAACTAAAGGCTGGGCAATCTCCAACCAAGGCTGTTCTCTGTACAGCAGACAGTGAAACTCAAATCAGCAGCAGTTCAGAACATTTCACATCCAAAATTGCTCTAAACAGCCTTAAAGGTGCAGTCACATCGAATTTTGCGCTCTGCATCGCCTCACATAATATCTGAGCCAAAAGCAAGAATGAAGGATTGGCGATGAATCAGGTTCTTACATTTCAATGCATTCAACAATTTAGCAATGATTTCCTAACATGACAACCATAAATACTAATATATATATATATATAATCCAGCTCCCCACTGACTTCCATATTCAAAAAAATCCTTTATACATGACATTAGAAAAGTTTATTTATTATTTTTTCCACATTTTTAAAATGAAAAATCCTGGTCTAGAGACTGGTGATGGGGTAACAACTTCAGCTTCTCTAAAGCCAATTTGAAAGTGAAACGCATGATTGATACATTCCTTGCTCCTTTCCAGGCAGTTCTTATTTACAGTCTTGAGTGAAAAACACTGGTCCTTGTAGCAGGTCATCATTGAACTGACTCATCATCTGCATATTTTTTAACATGTTACTGTTTACTTTTATGATGTCATTTTTGCAGTACAAGGTGCTGCTTATACACGTTACAAAAGTAATGAATTACTGTAATGTATTGCTTTTTGCTGTAACGCGGTTATGTAAGGCATTACAGAAAAAAATTGGTAATATTTTACTCAGTACAAATATCAGTAACGCGCGTTACAATGCATTGTTAACCTGGAATGAAGGGATGGGGTTTTTTTCTTCATACAAATTCGGCAAAATCACGGCAAGATCAGCAGAGAGGAGAAACGTCATGCAAAATGTTTCACTTCTTGTAGTCCGACAGAACAGAGAGATGAGTGAACCTGCAACTGATCTAATGTCGGATAGAACTGTTTTTAACCATAAGCCCAGCTCA
>JBBPCY010000082.1:1292090-1304737 GCA_037974405.1 Brachyalestes nurse
GAGAGAGAGAGAGAGAGAAAGAGAGACAAAGAAAAAGAGAGAGACAGAGAGAAAGAGAGAGAGAGAGAGAGAGAAAGAGAGAGAGAGACAGAGAGAAAGAGAGAGAGAGAGAGAGTGACAAAAGATAAAACAGGGAGAAGAGGAAAAGAGTAAATTAAAGATAATGATAAATGTTTTCAGGATGCCACTAGTGAGCAGTGTGGTGAAATACAGCATCTCTGTACACATACTTTTGAAGTAATCTTGGAGTAAACACCAACACACACACGGACACACACACACACACACACACACACATGCTGCACTCTCGTTCCATTGTCGTTTTTTATTCTCACACACAGCTCTGTAGAAGCGCTGATGTGTGTGAAATGTTACCCTGAGAAAAATAAGCCATAAAGCAAAAGGTCTGTCCTCTTATTGCAGTGTGTTGGTTGTCCTGTATCATCGTGTGATTGTGGTCGTTGTCCACATCTTTGCTGTTTGATTTCTGCTGCACTTCTGTTGAGTAGGTAATAGAGTAATAGAGTAAGTGTGATTGTGTGTGTGTTTCTGTGTTTTTCTTTTTTCTTTTCTCAAAACCGCTGAAACAACAGCACAGGTGCCCGAGGATCTCAGGATTTTGACTAGCATGCAATCTTCTCTCATATTTTTGGCTCTTTTTCTTTGTTACTGTGATGCTGGATGTAAATCTTAAGGCTCTGATGTTGTCTTATTAGCTAAGTAAGTTACAGTTACTTATTAACTAGGTATGTTACAAATCACTGTCATTTGAGATGATAGCTGTTATTTTAGCTGATCACAGCTATTTCCTATGGCAATCAATTATATTGCGTCACAACAAGCAGAATGTGTATTTGGTGCGTTGTAATCCATTGAGTTCAGGCAAATAAAGCCAAAAAACTTGAGTGTTTCCTCAAATTGTATGTCACTTTGGACAAAAACATCTGCCAAATGAATGTAAAAAAGAAAGCAAGAAATGATTCTGTGTAACTAGACATGATGATGGTAGATGGTGCAGAGTGTTGGCTATAGAATAAGATATAATGTAATAGTTGCCTCTAATCTACAGAAAATATATATAGATAGATAAGATAAAAATATAACTTTACATCAAAGGATTCTAAAGCAGTATCTCCTCTTTTACCTACAAACACAAATGTGTTTGTGAACATACACTTACAAACTATGAGTGAGAAATTTAGAAAGATTTAAAAAGAAGTGTATACACCATGGGGGGGTTTTGATTACAAATCAAGTTCTCCTCTTTGTTACTTAAGCATCTCATCTCTCAGTAAAGCTGTGAAATTCAAATGCAACGTCTTCAAAATCCCCACCAGAAAGAATAAATCTTCAGTGTTCAGTTGTGGCAGTTCATCGTCATCATCTTCCTGCTGAGTCAGGCCCTTTTTGTTATAGCTCAGCTAATTAGTGGAGATATCTGGCAGACGGATATCCCCCAAAGGCCTTCAACAAAGCCTTGACTACAGCGCTGTCAGTCAAGAGCTTTTGGATGCGATTGTGTGGATGGTAAGAGTGTAACAAATCCAGTCACACTCCAGTATCCACTCTCAAACTGTAGTGGAGCCATGGATTATTGTATTGGGTGGTTAGTTTGAAAATGAATCCAAGTAGGCATGTCACAATCATGAAGTTTTAGATGGAGCTTAATTGCCGTATAGATAATCACAGTAAGCAACTGTTACAGCACAAATCTTAAGTGGGCGAACTGATTAACTATCTCGCTTCCTTAATGTTTTCAGTTTACAGCTGATATTGGTAATTGACATTATTGGTGGTACAAAAAACTGCTTAAGCCTGTTATGTCAAGAGGTTAAATTCAAGTAGTCTTATAAACTTCAGTGAGTAATGTGGACTGGGCTGCTTTTTTGCTTTTATGTATTACTCCATTTAACTTTATGTGGTTCTTTCGAACTAATGAAAGTGGAGGAGCCAGGGCAAGTTCATCCCTTAAAACAATTGATCCCTTGATTCCAGGCATTCAGAAATTGAAAGTTAACTCCATAACTCAGGACTCGATTCTAAGACAGTCTATATGAAAGCTGCAGCCATCCATGTTATTATTTTAGCTGTATCATACCTTAAGCATAATGGGAAACATAGTAAAATGTAAAAGTAGTTGGAAATTGATAATTTGGCATCCAGGAAAACTACTTTATCAGTGCCAAAACATCTTCGCTCCCGAAGGAGTCCTTATGACCAATGTGAATTTGTTAGATGTTTTGTACATCCCTGAGAGGGTACAATCGCAGGTTGTATAGCAACATTCTGTGTTTTGCTTACTATTGGTTAGGGCTGTAACGATACAACAAACCTACGATTTGGTTCGTATCACGATTTTTGACCCATGATTCGGTTCGTATCGCGATTCTTTGTGGGGAGAGTGAAGGAGAGGTTAGTGCTTAGTGCAAGCAGTACCATTCGAGACGCCATTTTGTTTAGAGTCCTCATGTTTACCAGAGAATTATGAATCAATAAATGCTTTGACAGCGCTTTTTTTGCATTCAGTCTGTACAGAAGAACCCAAGGAATCGCCACAGGCTGCCGCAGAACCCATTCTTCAGCTACCGGTTCACCATTATCCAAAACTAAAAACACGCTCCGCCCAGCTGGCCAAAATCGCACAAAAACTCGCTCAAAACACAACAAAACTTTTACTAACAAACTCCCCAGCAGTTTTATCACAACCAGCCAGCTTATAGACACTCATAAAGTGAAGTGTCATAATTTCCCTTAACTTACATTCGAAGAAATTCAGCTCTGACACGCGTGCCTCCTATTTCCACTTGAAATTTTTATTTGCTGGACAGTTATTCCCATCAAATTTGGTCTTCTGTCTGTTTCTTTTCCTTTGTTTGACCCAAAAAAATCGACCCAGAGAGTCAAACGCACATGAGTCGTTGCGAGTTAATTGTCTTCAGAATAAAATCCTGTAAAGTACTATTCAGGCCAGCCCTACAAATAGATGAAACTAATGACCTATTGAATTGACAGATTGTGTTGCCTAAACAACACTTATGAGGTTAAAGACATGAGAATCCTTTTTAAATGGATTGTCACCGCAGAGGTACATGTGGAGTAAAAGGCAAGTCATTAGTGTGACCTATTACACTAAAATACTGCTGTTAGCTTTTCGATTATTAAAGTGTGTATATTTTCCATAACCAGCATTAACCTGTTAGTAACCACCTGACCTTTAGATGTAGTTAGACCTGCCACAGTACATAACTGCCTGATCACAACTATTTAAGATTTATTTAGTCTTATCATTTGTTAAGATTTCAGAATCATATTGTGCCACAATAAGTAGTGTGTGAACTGGACCTGTTTCATCAATTGGGTTTGGACAAAGTTCCAATAAGGAACTTTAACTGAAACAAAATGTAATTGTTTGTTTATTTTTAATCTAAATTGCTACTGATAGTAAATGTATGCCCACAAGGACCATCTCCATCTCTTGCTCAAATTTTCACCAAAAATATTGTACTCATTTGACTACCTATTGACTGCACAATATTTCTATGTGTACTTTAATTTAAAAAATGTCATTGTTCTGTCTGTGTTCTTCTTTTAGATTGTTTCAATAAAATATAATGACATATAATGAAATATAAACAGGGTGAGGTGCAGACATAATCAAACAAAGCCATATTTCTGTGCTTTTATTTTGAACTGTGAATGGTTTGGTGATGTTTTTCTTACAATTTTGCTTGACTATTTGTTCCAATTTTTTACTGTTATTTTCAATTATGTGTATTGTGCTTCAGTGCTCAGTTTCATGTTCTTTCAACTTTGTTCCATGAAAAGAAGAGCAGATTTTTCACAGCAGATTTCTGCACTGATTTAGTGAGCTGTCTCTGTCTTTGTCGATTTTTCATTTTTCTCTCTGCTCTGTAAGACGCAATCAAACTTAAAGTCCTTGCAGACACAGGACACAGTAATGTTACATAAAAAATAGTATAATAGGTCATGATAATTTTACTGTCAAACATTTTGTATTACTCTTTTTTTCCCTCAGAGGTTTGGTAAGGACACTTCTTGTCATGCCAGGACTTTTCTTTAACACACTGCCTCATTTGGGCAGAACGCGCATTAGACTATCGGCCGCCTGTGAGAAATAGAGCGGCGGCTGAGATAACGGCATGATTGCACATTTGTTACATTTTTGCTTTCTATGGTCGAGGACATTTTCTGAAACTCAAACTCCTATTCTCACGAGGCCTTACCTGCATCACCAGTTTGCTGTAAAGGATCGCTGAGTGAATATTACTCTTATTTGTAACATTGTATTTAGATTGCATTACAGTTGTATAATTAGCGTTTATATTTATGTCAGATGTTTTTGTGATGTATTTTCTATTTTTTTGCATTTGTAGAGTCTGTAGTTCCACGTGCTTGATTGTTTATGTGTAGTGCATTCTTCCTGACCTTGAAAAAACACTGCTCAAAAGCGGTTGCAGAGTTTAGCCTAAATTTCGGTACTGTCTTTAATACAGTTGACCATGAGATTCTACCTGACTACTTGTCCTCTCTGGCTGAAAGTTAGGCTTGTTTACTTAATTGTTCATGACTGCTAGGCTGCACTGGGTACAATTAAACTTTATGCAGTTTCTTGTGGTGTCCCACAAGGCTCCATTCTGGGCCCCTCATTAATTCTGTATATGCTTTCCCAGTACTTGTATTTGTGATGGATATTGATGGACATATGACTGCTTTATTTTTGTATATTTACGTTTTGTTACCTTACCTTATCTATCAAAAGTTGAGTGACTCTTTTCCACGGTGGTCATAGTAAACCAGATGAATTGTGTTTTATACCATTGTATAAATGAGGAGCCATGCAAATGAGCACTGATTTGTTCATGTTTAATTTGTGTTTCAAGTTTGAGTAATCAATGTAATTAAGTAATTGTGACAGCCCTAGATTTTGCCTGTTTCATTTACATTTTGAGGAGTGTGGGTGGTCTGATGGGGCCATCACTACATCACAACTTTTTGACATCATTTTTGTGTGTGTGTGAAAAACAACTTTCATGCATCTCACATAAGCACATTACATAAGACACACCTTTATTATATGATTGCACCTGTTGCATTTGACATTCATGCTCTAGAGAGTCTTTATAAACGTCTCTTTGTGACATCTGCGATTTTAAACAAGTTCAGGGTGGTACAATGCCTGCCGTATCTATCTGCTGTGTTAGAGAGGGAGGGAGAGAGAGAGAGAGCTTTCTTTTTGTCTCTTTTTTCTCTTTGTCTCTCTCCCTCAATAATGAGAGAGACAAAGAAAGAGTGACAGACAGATAGAGAGAAAAAGAGAGAGAGAGAGAGAAAGAGTGCTCTCTGTCTCTTTTTTTCTCTCTCTTTCTCTCTCTCTCATTATTCATTCTCTCTTTGGCTGGCTCATCTGCTGTGTTTCTCTCTTTTCTGTATGTCTGGCTCATCTGCTGTGTTTCTAACATCTCGTGCTGCTGTTGGTGTGTCGATAAAACACTCTGGCAACTTCAGCCATAATGACTGCAGGTGCGCACGTGTATTTGCGTGTGTGTGTGTGTGTGTGTGTGTGTGTGTGTGTGTGTGTTAGAGTGTACTGAGCAGTTTAGATACACTTCATACACCTTTAGATGCGACAAAACATCTTAAATTCCAGAGGGTTCACATTGGTTTGGGGGGGTTTCGATGGCCTAAGTTCTTAGATAGCAGATTTAAGACTTTAAGAGTCTTAATGTTGGCTTTATGAAATTCAGTGGAGCTGAAATGATCTATAGGAAAACTATGAAAGTTGAATAGATACATTAAATAGCTAGTGTCAAACAGTCTTGTATCATGGCTCCTGGTATAAGGAGCCCATGTATAAGTGTGTGTGTGTGTGTGTGTGTGTGTGTGTGTGTTCTTGAGAATCTGACCGTATGTGAAATCTTCAGTGTTTGCACATTTCTTTGTTGTGATACACATGCAGCTACATGCACAAAACATGTCCATGTTACATTTTTTCTTGAATACTGCTTCAGAGTTACTGCATTTTATTGACTTCGTTTTATACTGACAGTCTATAAAATGCAGTAACTTTTTCATACTGCTGCTGATCATTTGTAAATATAAAACACACATAATTACTGAACAGTGTTCTGTTTGTTCTCCACTTGACTGCTAAAGCAACATTTTCTGGATGTTGAAAATAACCTTGTAACAAATTGCACATTTTTACTTCTTTATAGTGCATTTATAGTCTATTTATGGTGTATTTATATATGTGTGTAGTCCTTTTTGTACTCTGTAAAATCTGTCTCACCTCACTCTGGACACGCGTATATTGGAGATGCCAATAGAGTTTACTTTGACTTTGCTTAGAGGTTATCTAATGTCATCATTTTCTGTATTTTATGTGTTAAAATAAATGATAAGCTGCAGTGTAAAGTAAGTTGAACTCAGCAGATTTACATATAAAATGGGTACAACTCTTCTCAACCAGTCATTTTGTGCCATCAGAAGTAGCTGTTGTATAAAGTGAACTGTGTATTAGTTGACTGTTCTGGGTACAACATCAACAGTGATACTTTCACTAGTGAGTCTATAAATCTGAAATCTGTTTCCTCACGCTGATATTGCTGTAACTTTGATTTGAGATAAATATATTTGCTAATATATTTCACGCTAAACCATACTAACATTGCCTTGCACGTTGGTCGTTTGCCCCTTCCTGTCAAAATAGGCCCTGTTCAGTGACAAAAAGACTCTCTGCCTCTGTCATGATCCAGTCGACAAACAGGGATGCAATTTAATTTCTTAGTGATAAAAACAACACTGGTTCGTTCAGTACAAACAAAACAAAGCATCAGCATGTAAATCTATGGGTTAGCTGGGTCTGATTGGTATCAGTCTAGCAGAAACTGAGTTACATTCACTTGGAGTAGGTGTCCTCCGATTGGCTGGGCATGGCGTCATACAAGGTGAGATCATACAAGCTGTAAACGAAACACACAAACACTAACACACACCGCTACACAGGGACAGACAAAACCTGAACAGTCAATTATTCCCAGGCTGAGCTGGTCTTAAGTAGGGCAGAGTGATGAGATGCAGGTAAGGCTGACCAAAAAGAGAGAAACAGTGGGGAGGTGCTGAACGTGAGGTTTAAGGGAGTTTCACATTGTCTTGTTGAATTAGAAATGTCTTTGCACTGGATAGGAATACTAGTCTTTCAATAAATTCAATTCAAAGGGAGCTGGTTAATTTAGTCATTTTGTTCTATTTTTATAAAGAAATTACATCTGGTGAGGTACACACTCGGTCCCACTGTTGGCTTCGGTTTCCACAGCCTTGGTGACCGGAAATAAATTTGAGTTCCTGAAGTAGCTGTGGGAGCCAAAGGCACAAGACAGCTGTGCCACTAACTCTGCAGTGGCGTGCCATGTGCCACTGTCTTTGCTCTCAGAGAATGAAAACAGCCACTAAATTAACCCGTGTCTTTTAAAAATATCTCTCCGGATTCTCTACAGCCACCGATGCTTAAACTCCCAATTAACTCTAGACCTCAATAAGTAATCGCCTTAATCCAAAACTGAGTCCTGTGCTACTGTCAGTTCTCCAGTAAAACATTTTGTTCAGAAAGTAAAGTTGTAATGTTTAAAAGACTTCAGGTGTATTTTGGTGGACTTGCGTGGATTTAGTCTTCTTTTCTTTCTCCGCCTCTGTTTAACAGATGGTGCGTGCTGGCTATCTTTCGAAACTTCCTCTCATCTCTCCCTCGTGTTTGTTCTCCTTCATCTTCCCTTTCTCATCCTACCTTCATACACAGTCAGACTTCTCCCTTCTGGTTTGTTTGTGTGTGCACAGCAGCGCTTCTGTGAGTGTGTGTGTGTGTGTGTGTGTGGGGAGAGTCGTTGTTGGAGTTGTTTGGCTACACTTTCAGCACCAGACTGCTGTCAGACGCTCCAGTAAACTCACAGGTAAACCTGACAGAGTTTAGAGGAAAACTGTGATTTTTCTGTCAGAGAGAGAGAGAGAGAGAGAAAGAGAGAGAGAGAGAGAGAGAGAAGTGGATAAGGAGAAGCATGGAATGTGAGAAAGAATAAGAGGAGTGAGTGATGAGAGCAAAAGAGAGTGATAGGGAGAGAAGGAGAGACAGAGAGGTGTATAAAGAGATGGGATGAAGAGTGAAGAAGAAGGGAGAGTGAGATGGGAGCAATATGGAGTGATGGAGAGAGAGGACATAAGAGAAAAAGAAAAGGAGAGAGGGTGAAAGAAATGGAGTAAGAATAAAGAATGAGAAAGAAAGAGGAGAGAGTAAGATGGAGAGAGAGAGAGAGAGAGAGAGAGAGAGAGAGAGAGAGAAGTGGATAAAGAGTCAGAAAGAAAAAGGGGAGATGAGAGCAAAAGAGAGTGATGAGGAGAGAGAGAGAGAGAGAGAGAGACAGACAGACAGACAGAGAGAAAGGGAGAGAGAGACAGACAGACAGACAGACAGAGAGAGAGAGTAAGAGGGAGAGGTGTAATATAAGAGAAAGAATAGGGATCAATCAAATAGAGGAAGTAACAGAGAAAGAAAAGAAAAGACAGAGATGACAGCAAAAGAAAGAAAGAGGAGGATAACAGTTTTTAAATACTTTTTTGCAGATGCCTAAATATTTTGCACAGTGCTGTATGTGCAATCATATCATTAAATTTTATTACTGATGTGTGAAATAAATAAATAAAAAATAAATAAATAAATAAATGATGAAATGATGAAATGATTAAAGGAATACATGAATAAACCTGGACCACATTCTCTCATTAAACATCTTTATAGTGGATGTGTAAGGTAAGTGTTTCTGATATTTTGGCCACTGATTGTATACTGACCTATGTAAATGTAAAGACATTTTAAACAGTCCTTGGTAATCATCAATAATTGCATGTGACAATCTAATTAGCGATATGGCTTATCAATAACTTAGCGTTCACTAATTGGGCAATCACAAACGAGCAGTGAGCTATAGCTAATTGGCAGTGGCGTGCGCCTCTTCTAACGACTCTAGGTGCTTTATTATTCTTCTTTATGACTCCATCCCTGGGGTTTGATATCAACAATAATGTGAGCATATGGACGTCCTTGGCATTGAGTACCAGATCTGTGTAAAATAGACAGAGGCGTACTGGGAAGCTAATTATGGCGCTCCGGACTGTTGGATGGGGGATAAACGAGGGAGGTGTGATTCTTTTTTTTTTTTTTAATCCGTTCCAACTCCTGTTCTTTTTTCTTTCTTTTTTCCATCTCCCTTTTTTTCTTTGTTCTTCCATCTTCAAAGCAGCAAGTCATGCTGCTGAAAATGGAAAATAAGATCTTTAGCCTTCCAATACCTGGCTGATTTCAGCAAGTTATATCTCTGTTTGGGGGAAAAAAGACTGAAGCCTTGTATAAAGACAGCCTTTCAGAAGTTTTTTTTTTTTTTAATGCTTTTTAAAAATGTTTAGCATCAATGTACTCTAAGCTGGTTCAGTGGTTGTAGCAGTACATATTTCTTATTAAGTACACGTGACTTGTCTTTCCTGGATCTAGTAAGCTGGATAAACTCTAGTTACATTGTAGTTCATCAACCAAACCAGACTTTGGTGTTTTAAACTGTAATTTTGTTTTGTGATCAAGAGTGATTGATCCTTGATTGATCCCTATTCTTTCTCTTATATTACACCTCTCCCTCTTACTCTCTCTCTCTCTCTGTCTGTCTCTCTCTCTCTCCCTTTCTCTCTGTCTGTTTGTGACCAGCATTCTGTAAAGCTCATCACATTAAAATGATCCAAACGAAATCTAAAGATCCAAAATTTGTCAAATACAAAAGAGACACTTCAGAGTTTTTGTTTAGTTTTTGAACCTGCTAAACTTCTTGCACTGTAGTGTTAGCACATTTTTCATGCATGCTGATTATCCTGGTCGTAAATGGTAATGTTTGTGCAGTTAAAATGGCTTCAGTGAGTAGCAGATTCAATGCCAGTGACAAAACTGTGTTTACTGTTTGCAGTAAATCTCATTTTCTGTCCTGGAACGAAGTCCTTAAAACGTTTGTTGGTCCAGGTCCGCCAGGCCTGCGACTGTTTTGTTGCTTTGGGCAAAGACGTTGGGTAAATGACACCATGCGATTAATCCATTTTTTAATAGCCCCATAAAAAGGGACAACATACACAGTCAGAATACAAAATAAGTGCATAAAACCAGGCCTGAGTCTGTACTATACATTAGAATGCTGTGCATTACAGTCAGATACAAAGCAATTTGTTGTATTGTTACTACATTATGCTGTATTGTATTGTTGTTAGATAGAGAGACTGTTTGTTAAACTATAATACATCCTTGGCATATTGTGGTTAATGCTGATGATGACTGCTCACTAATTGGAGACTAACCTCCTCTAACGATCCTCTAAAAATCTTAGGAGAATAGTTCAGTAGCACCCAGTCAATGTCCAGTTATTTTTGTGTGAAATGCCCATCCCTACTCTTAAATGCCTGTTTGGCTGCCTGATTATTAATGTTGCATATTTAAATCATCACATAATTACACATTACATTGGCCAACATCTCCACAGGCTTCAATTATTTTTACTCACACAGAGAACTCTTAACATCCAAGCACCTTCTTATCTTTCTGATCATCCTCTTCAGAGTAATCCCACTCAAACTTTTCCAATTGGCCTCAGCTGGTCCCTTCACAGTCTCAGTGATGGAGCAATTTCTAGATTTGCTTCTCATCCCTGGAACGGTCTTCTCCTTCAGGGTCTGGCAGTCCACCTCTCTGTCCATTTTCAGATTGAATCTTAAAATATTTGCGTTTGCCCACATCATACCTCTGACTTAATCCCTGATTTAATAAATGTGATATTATTTTATGATATGTAAATAATTATGGACCTTTATGAAAGGTTGGGACCAATGAGGCATAAGTGATAGATTGATCTAAAGGAAACAGATAGATAGATAGATAGATAGATAGATAGATAGATTGATAGATAGATTTTTCATTAAAATATGAATTTTGCAATTTAATAGTTAAGCGTGAATGTTAATAAACACAGTCCAAAATTTGCTTCCTGTCAAGCTGTAATTTTGCTCTCCTGTAAAGTTTGTTAAATATTTGTCACCCTCCTCTGGTTCCAAGTCCTGAATTCAGTTTTATACACATAGAATCCTGTATTCTTTCTGCTTCCTGCACCTTTTGTTATAGGTGGCTCTATCGGCTTAATCTACTGAGTGAAAATAATCGATCTGATGGACACAGATGGTAGAATGCTTTTGTAATCTAAACCTATACTGATGTACTGATGGTCAGTGGACTGTGGATCAGTAGAACTCCCTTTTCTGGAGCGATGGAGCTCCATGCACTACATTTAGAGTCCAACTTTAGTTCCTGACCTCACTGATGCTCTCGTGACTGAATTCAGTCAAGTCCTCACAGCAGTGTTCCAGCTTCTCCTGTTCTCTCCCCCTATTAACTATTTATGGACTAAGTGGCCAGATGGATATGACTTACTATACAGTTCGCCATCCACAAGTGAGTATCATCTGATTCATGGCAAACTTTTCATATTTTAACTGGAAAAAAATAAAGAACAAAGCAATTTGAACGAATAGTCAATGAACTTGTTTAAAAGGTTATGAAAGGTCGCTTTTGTGTGTAAATACACATCTATGGCCTTATATTCAGATATGTATCAGCAAATATACTGATATGTATCCAAATACTGCAAGATTCTGGTGAGGGTGAGGATAAAACTGGAATACCGAGAAAGGTCAGCAGTGACGTTAGAAACATGGTGTGAGAGAGCCTCTAAAGCTAGAAGCTGATTTGATTATATCTAATTTGATCTATTCTCTGATTGGCTATCAAACAATGGCAAAAAAGAGAGAAAAGCTCTGGATCTCTAGTGTAAGGTGAAATTTGATGTTTGTTGATTCCTCAAACAGTTGTGAAGTCGTTTAAGTTTAAACACAACGTGTCCTGAGTGCATTGCCAGTGCAACATACATCTATTTCTCATACTGAGCTCATTTATAGACATGTTCTAGTATGCTAATTCCTTCTGTCTGTCCTCACCCACAGTCTCCCTCTCTCTCTCTCTCCCTCTCTCTCTTCCTCCCTCTGTTCCGTCTGTTATCCTAACGTCACTCACCTGCTGTCAGTGCTGAGTGCGATGGCGCTAAATGCCGAAAAACCCCTTTAGCGAACAGATACAGATACAAATATACATCGTTACTCATCTGTCTGTCCATCCATCCTTCCATCTGCCCATTACGTCATTGTCTTTTCCCTTCTTTTACTTCATCTATAATATTTTGCCTGCTCTATTTTGTCTCTTCTTTTACTTCTTCCCCTGCATTTCTTCTTTTTACGTCCATCTCTACCTCCTTTTTCCTCTGCGCTCTTTCTCTTGTACTCTTTTCTTTCTCTTTTCTTTTCTTTTTTTTGCATTCTTTCTTTTCATCCTTTCCTCCCCTTCACCATCTGCCCCTCCTTTCTGTCTCACTCTCTCTCTCTCTCTCTCTCTCTCTGTCTCTCTCTGTCTCTCTCTGTCTTTCTCTGTCTCCTTTCTTGACTTCTTTCTGTCTATACTTTACTTTCCTTCACCTTCTGTTCTCTCTCTCTGTCTCTCTCAG
>JBBPCY010000082.1:1336943-1347353 GCA_037974405.1 Brachyalestes nurse
CTTACGCTCTCTCTCTCTCACACACTCTCTCTCTCCCTCTCTCTCTCTCCCTCCCTCACGCTCTCTCTTTTTCTCTCTCTCTCTCTCTCCCTCTCTCTCTCTCTCTCTGTCTGTGTATGTGACGAGGGCACTGATGTATTGAATCTTGCCGACCCCGGTTTATCCTCGCTTATTTCCATAGTTATCATAGTCCTCTCCACTCATGGGGCGAATTTTGCAAGCATTTACATTTTTCCGCCCGGGCCGCCTATCTGGACCGAGATGCTCTTTAAATAGCTTTAGCCCACACTGCAGCATGCGGGCCGGCCTCCTGGGGGATATTTAAAAGCCCATCTCAATCAGTCATCAATAATTAACATTAAATTAAGTAAATAAATTCAGTCTGGGATATTCAGGGCTCTCTGAAAGCTCTCTGAGAGATGTACTGTAAACACAGCAAGAGATCCAGGCGAGGACACAGAAGGCCAGAGTGAGGGTCTTAACCCATGGGTTGCTGATCTTTTGCTGTAGAATTACCATAATCACAATTGGTTACAAATTTAGTTAAATAATGAATTGTTCTAGAAACGTCTTTAACTACAGGTTATTTATTAGACCATAAACACCTTTAAATTGATAAATAATAAGTTGTTATAACACATATATAAACATTGCTGAGAATAATGAATATGTGATGAAGCTGACTGATGGAGAAGACAAAGTAAGATCAATAACCAGCATGATCTTGAACATTATGCATTATGTGGGTTCACTATTTGGCACGCAACAGGTCACTGTTTTTTTGTGTCAATTGTGTTATAGCAGCTTTTTAATGATTTGAAGATTTGAATAAACACATTTAAATCATTCATGGTCTTTATAATGGCAGTCATTGTGAGCTGTGTACTACTCATAAAATTAAAGCATGCTTTAAAAGTTTTCTAAGAGTCTTTGACTTTGAATTAAATCTAGCTAAAAAATTGCCTTCCTATGAGGCTATAAATCCCCAAAAACATTCTGCCTTAGATGTCAAAATTCTCTTTAGCTCCTGACAAAAACAACTACATAACATCAGTGGGAAGCTGCAACCATGAGAGTTGTGTAAGAGTGTGTTTGGCCCAGCTGGGTGTATAAAACCAGAACAGCTGGAGTTTACTCAAATAATTTCACCAAGCTGTGTTGAGTACAGTCGTACATTTAGTATTTATGTTACGCTCCATGGACATTTCTTATTTAAAAGTCATTTAAGTACAAGAAAGCATCACTGAATACCAGTCTTATAGATATCAACACCAAAGCTGACCTTTTTTCAATAGACTGGCCTTACTCACATGGGAAAAACACTCAGTGGACAAGTTTAAAGTGTTTTCTGACACACTCTGCTACATAAAACCCTGAAGGATTATGAGGACGACCGTCATTTTGCACAAGGTTCATCTTAATTTCTTCTATGAAGGATGAGTAGCAGATTGTGGAAACAAAAAAGTCAGATTATCAGTAAAAGTAGAAGTAAACATAGTTTTAGAAGAACCTTGGTGAGTCACGGCCCTGAAGAATTTGACCAAACTCAGCAGTCTCTCCCCCAGGGTGATCAACAACACCTGGGAAAAATGCAACACTTGCAATATCTATTGTCCTGTTTATATATAAGAAAAGTTTTGTACCTCGTATTAGGTTATTTGATGCTTGCAAACCTATAATCGTCCTTCTTCACACTCAGCAGCAAAAATATATGAAAGAGTTCAACTTAAATAAAATATTACTGTCTGTCTGCTTTGAAATTCCTTCAAAGTGGCTTATAAAAAGCAGAAAATAAATGTAAGACTTATACATGAAAGACTTACAAAACATGAATATTTCTTCTTTGTTTGATATCCTACACACCATTCAACAACCAATCCATACTGTACATACAGTACCGTGCAAAAGTCTTAGGCACCTGAGAAAATGATGCTTAAAAGCTGTTTACTACTGGGCAGTGGTGTTAAGTTAGTATTAAAACACTAACATGACAACAAATACAAACAATATTAACACAGTAAATGGTGGTTTTATGTATGGCAAAGTGTTCACTTAACTATTCCTAGAAGTAAAGTCCACCAAATACCTGAGTTGGCTCTTTTTACCTCAGTAGATTAAATTAGGTGTGTTGATTATGGTATTTTATTCATTCACCCAATGACTGGAGGCACTGAGCAGAAACCTGGAACCAAACCTGTGGTGTTCTAACCAGCTCACAAAATATTGACTACTTCTTAGAAAGAAGAAATCTTGATACTTTTTACTGCTTTCTTGTTTGTTTGCATTTATTCTAATATTCATCTCTGTTTTTGCTCACAGAAAGAAGCCCACTGCTGATATAAATGACTTCAAACAATATCACAATCATAAACACATTTACAGAAGACCACAAGTTCAACCTATACCAGTTTAGCCCCATTCCTTATGAAGTTATAAGGAGTGTTGTTCCTGCAGAGCTCTTGAAGTGTAAGATGTGAGAATACGCCTAAACTGTTCCTGGCTGCCGGGAGGCAAACAGATCAGTACAGCCTTCCAAAGGATCTAAAAGTTTAAAGGGGGTTTAACAGGATGTGCAGTACAGCAGCCCAGGCTGCATTTTAAATGAGGCTACATTTACAAATGTACAAATATCAGTCTTAAAGACACTCTAACAAAATAGCCTGTTTAATTCCAAGGGATTAGGGATAATTGGAGCATGGTCCATTACGGCTTGTTCCACACAGAAGACCAATTACATTACACTTTAGCTGGCCATCATGTCCCGTCAGCGCTGGGACCTAATTTCAGCTGATCTTCTTCTTTAAGGAGTTTCATTTGGTTGACTGCAGCAGACTGATGCAATGAACCTTCTCCTCTCATGGACTGTGCTCTCCAACTGGGAGTTGCCTTAAGGCCGACCCACAGCCTGAACCTGTGCACAGCGATCTGAGAACTAAAGTGGCACTAATTCTGCCTCACACACTCCCGAGCCGTTGCATCAGTGTCTGCTCATTCAGACGCGTGGGAATAAGCTTATGGAGATCACATACTGCAGAAACAAATATTAATGCTGTATATAAAACATAGTGATAGCTTTAGGTGAACAGTGTTTTTTTTTTCTTATCTACTTTGTCTACTTACATATCAGGGAACAAGTACATACGTGGGGTGTACTACATCTTGGTTGTAGGACAGAAAAAGAGGGGAGGATGACACCCCCACCCCTGCTATAATGGTTCCAGCGCCCATGATATATATATATATATATATATATATATATACAGTGTAGTCAGTGTACCAAGATATGTTTGCTTCCTTGGCTTTACACTAGAGTTGTGAGGATGATGTAGTTCACCCGCCCATTAGCTTTGATAATTAGCAAACTGCGTGCTTTAATTTATCACTCATATGCCTCAAACCGTGTCGAGGCATAAATTAATCTCTACTCGAGTGTCTTGTGTGGTTTCTGACACTGTGTTACACACTGTTATGGTTTAAGTTTAAGTGGTCCATTTACAAGGAAGGAGGGACAATAAACAATTGCTTTTTGAAAAGTCTGCACAAGCGAACCTCCGGTTAGTCTGTCTATCTCTCCCTCTCTCTCTCTCTCTCTCTCTCTCTCTCTCCCCCATTCTTTCTCTCTCTCTCTCTCTCTCTCACTTTTACACAGGAGTTCTGGTCTGCAGCTGTGGAAATTAATTAAACATCATCTTGCTAATAAAATCCAATACGCTGTGTATGGATTTACAACTCCGAACACAGATCAAACAGCACAAGTGCATAAATATAATCCTATTAACTCTCTCTAATACAGCTTTACACTTCATATTAGGCAGCTGAGCCCTAAAAAAGGCTCATAAAGCTGGTGAAATGACGACGGCTTGATATCGTAATTAGTCCCTATCGTACAGCGAGGCTTCTCTCTTGTCTAAAGAGCCATATGTTCTTAATAGAGCCAATCCATCACACTCTTCCACCTCCTCTGCTGGAGAGCAGGGCTCTCGTCTCCGTGAAGTGCTCAGAGCCGTCGCGTGCGGTGGGCCGGGGCATTTTCTTGGCTGGACAGTGGACAAAGAGGCCGGCTGATGGACCATTAGAATGGCGTATGTCTGAGAATCTCGTAACCTGCTTAATAATAAGCTGTCAGGTGGCTGCCCTCAGGTGCGGAGAGCAGATGGGGCAGGTAGCACTCAGCGAGCGAAGACAGAGGAGGAACACTCACACGTCAAACCACTATGGAGATGTATGGGGACTTGATTTTAAAAACGTAGTTAAAAAGTAGCAGCAGAATGTTCTGTTTTTGAAGATATTCATTGAAGATGTAGGCTAGGCCTATACTACTTATTCTGGTTACAATTTAACGCTATGGGCACAATTTCTGTTTACATTTTGATGAGCTATGTCTATATTCTTTATTTCTATTTACAATTTAGTGTAATGGTCACAATTTTTGTTCACATTTCCATTTTTGTTGAATAAAAGCAGAAGCTTACATCTCACTGCTTGTATTTGAAAACATAAAAATGTGAAATAATGTATAAAACTGATGGCATGCATCGTGATGCATCGAGATATCGAACTGAATCGAATTGTTGACATGATAATCGTAATCGAATCGTGAGGCCTATGAAGGTTCACACCTCTATATGAAGGTACAGATTTTCAGACAAAAACATCAGTATTCCTAGTTCGGCTCGCAAATCCTCTATAAAAAACACCAATTTCACAAAGCCAGACCATGTTATACCATGTTGGTATAACGAATATGCACATCTGGAGAAAACTGCTTAAACTCTTGATGCTAAACCCACATGCACAAACTGGGCTGAAGGAAGGCCAACACATGAAAACAGATTTCTAATAAAACAGTGAGGCTGAGGGTCAAGCACACAAACAATAGCACAGTTTGCCCCAGCCAGATTGTGAGATTAGCATTACAGTAAAATGGGAAATAATGCAACAAAACTGGGCCTATCACCAGACTGTCCTGTATGCTACTGTAGCCTTCTTTATTACAGGGCAAAGGGGCAGGAAGGCAATAAGGGTAAGTCTAACTTTACCATCGGCTGTCTCACCGTGAAATAAAAAGGCTTTTTCAGGGAGAAGGAGCCAATTTAAGCTGCACCTTTAGCGCAGAATCCGCTACCTCAAAGGAGGGATATTGGTTATTGAGCTCAGCGCTGGTAGAATAATGATGACTCACTTTAGAAAAAGATTTTTTCTTCAGAAAATGTATCTTTTTTTTCATCATTAGCACCCCTTAACGGCAATGAATAGAAGAAAAAAAAAATCAAGCCATCTCAACGGTATATGGGTCGGTAATTGGTCGAAACATCACTTTTCAGCCTTGTCGTCTGAATATGGTCCCTCATTTCTTGCTAATGGATGAAATGCAAGGTCAGTTTGAGCGCCATCCTAGAAATGTGACTGAAATGTGTGAGGTGCTAAGTATTCTCTAAACCTAGTTTTTCTAGCATAAGGAGATGTACACTGTGTTTAACTGTGTTTCTTCAATATTGCAGAAACGGGGAAACAGGTCAAGCTTCCCATGAAAGAAGTTAAAATGTCAGATTGTACAGTAATTAACTATTATTTGCTGGGAAAGTGACATTGTGTAGTTTTAATCAGCATCAGCCTCACTAATCAAGTCCCTGAACACTGTAGTTTTGGAGGCAGAGCTTCACAGCATTTCGTACAGGTTTGTGTTTTGTTAGTTCTGGGGTTCAGTGTTTCTGTTCACTTGTTCATCGCCTAATAACAGTCCAGTATAACATTATTATTATTGTTGTTGTTGATGATGTTGTTATTTTTATTGTTATTATTTTAATTTGTTGTACATAAAGTGCAATTATGTTTGGCAACGATGTTCGATGAAACCTGTTTAATGTTTGTGTACAGTTTTTAAACCAGTGTGTCCTGAGTTGTGGTTGTTTTTCTGCATCACTACTCTTAATGTGAGAGCAATAAAATCAGCCTGCATAGTTATTTATGTGAATGGCTTGATTCAGATTACACTCCAAGAACCATTCTGACAGGTTAGGAGAAGCAGTACATATATATATATATATATTAGGGGTGTAACGGTACAGAAAGGTCACGGTTCGGTTCACACTGTAGTTCTATATGTAATCAGATTTTTGTCCCAATGAAACATATTTATAAAACCATTTGTAAATGAAGTGCAGACAAATCTGATATGGAAATAATCCCAATGAGATAAAAGTGGTGCAGACTCACAGACTGAATGAGTTACCCTGCTCTAACATGACTCAAAACTCACCAGGGGTTTTGGTAACAAGCTAGTAAGTTGATTGTTGTGAGAAAAAGCAGTGAAAGCAGTGATTGTGTGTCTCTACAGGTTTTAAATATCCTTCCTCCTCACTTTGAAAGTCAACTATGAAGAGGGTAAAGAGAATGCTAAGGTAAATGTCACAAGTACAGGAATGTTTCCCCATCTGAGACTCAGAAGTGTCAGTTTGTTAGCTACTCTATTTCTGCACTGAGGTTGTGGAAGCACTCTATAGCGAGAATGACACCCGGTTGAGCAAAAATGTATAAATAGTAAATGTACATTTACACCTGCTTTATAACATGGGGTGATCCCTTTTGTAGCAAATCTATTTCTTTAAAGTAGCCCCCCCTTGCTTTGATGCAGCTATACACACTCTTGGCATTCTGTCAAGTATCTTCATGAAAAGTCACCTGGGATGCTTCTCCAGCAGGCTTGAAGAAAGCATCACACTTCACTGGCTGCCCTCCTTGGGTGGATATTAAAAAACGTTTTTAACATTTCACACTTTGCCTTGTACAGATACTACTGATATAAGCCCCCCAGACACAACAACCTAATTGCAAGAATCATTTCTTTTTGGATTCACCAGCCTTTGGCTTTCTGCTTAATGTCCAAGAAGACCATAACATGCAATAGAATTGGTTGAATAGGTCTAAATGTGTTTGTCACTGGTTCAACAGACATGGAGATTGGGACTCTTTGAGCAACCAGCAAGACCACCAGACCTCAATCTCAACTCTCAGATTGAAACAGCAAGAGAAATGCAGAAATAGGCACATAAATTTGAAATACACCCAGTTTGTGGGTTAAATAGAATGAAATCTCAAAAGACCGGCATAAATCTTCCCTGACAGGTGTTATTAAGGCAAGGAGGTAAGTAACCAAGTATTTGAGAGGACATGACACAAGCGACTTTCTTTGTCCCAGAAACAAATTTAAACTTACATAAGAACGTAGTGCATAATTTAGACAAAAAATGTCTCAGACGATGACATAGTGTATGTTAGGCCTGTTCCTTCAGTCCCAATGACCACTTCCTAAGAGCCCTGAAGCTCCTTTTTCACAATACATGCTCCTTAACTGGCTGCAGCTTTTCCCAAACTGGGAATACACTTCTTGGAATTCTTTGTTAGATTCCACCGACACAAGCTTCTTGAATAATTTAGCCTTAAACATTGTGCCTTTCATTGACATGTGCATTCAATTATGTATCGTGTTTCAGAATCTTCTCAGCAAATTGATTAGTCTGCAACAAAGACCCTATAATATACTGGAACAAGAACCTATAAACTCAGTGCAGCTTCCACAACGACCTTCAAAAATGAGGGCTTGGGGAGGGAGTGGTTGTTACTTTAGAAAAAATGACTGTAAAACATACATTTCCCAATAAGAGTTCTGTGGATACTTTGACTTCTCTTTAAATTTTAAGTGATGTTTGATTTTCACTGTTGCTTTTCAAATGTCCCTGAAAATGTTTAGTGATAATAAAGCAGCTATGTGCCAACATTTTGGGTGTATTTATTTATATTCATAATTTCTGGGTTAGCAGGTTTTGCCTTAATAATGATTAGACCGTTTTCTTTTCTAAACCATTGATAAAGGCACATACTTTTTTTTGACCCAAAAATCTCAAACACCTGAAAGGTGTCAGTGATAAAATATATACCATTTTGAAAAACTAGACTTTTTAACACATGTAAGGATTTATTATTACAAAACTTGTCATCATATTTAATAAGATAGACCCAATACACTTTGTGTTTGTGTTTTTGCTCCTAAATAACTCTTAACACACTTCCATATTTCACACAGCGGAAGTTGTCATGGTATGGAAAACAGATCCGAGCCTCAATACTAATATAATTATTATTTTTGGAGTTACACCAGCTTCCATTGACTTTGTGCTTCATGTCCAAGAAGGCCATAACATTAACATTCCTATATTCTAAAATGACAGCTGTAAGGTGAATAGGTACAAATTTGTTTGTCACTGGTTCAAAACACATGGAGACTGGGACACTTTGAGTCCCCGGCAAGACCACCAGACCTCAATTTCAACTCTCAGACTGGAACAGCACGTGAAATAGGCATACAAAAGTCTTTCTGAAATGGGCACACCGTTTGTGGGCTAAAATGAATGAAATATCAAAAGACTGGTATAATTCTTACCTGACAGGTGTTATTAAGGCAAGGGGGCACATGACGAAATACTCAAGAGGACATGATGCAAGCGACTGTGAACTTTCTTTGACCTAGAAACAAATTTAAACTTCAATAAGAACATAGTGCATAATAACAGATGCAATTTCTAGCAAAACACTTTGAAAGATTGTAACTTTGTGTATTTAAAAGAACTTAAAAAAATATTGAATCAAATATGTCATTTTATTCTCAAATGAGAAAAGAACTTTCATCACCAGGCTTACTATAGGACTACTAAATACAGATTATTACAATGTAGTAGACACAAAAACATCACATGACGTTTCACTTTCTCTTAAACTCAGTGTGTTGTATCATTGTTTGTAAAGTTAGAGATGTAGGAAATGAGCTCATTCTACTGTTGAATTTGCTGTAAAAGGCTATAGAAAAAGGCTTCTACTAAAAGTCTAAAATAATGTTTCACAAATTTTGCATTAATTTACATTTTCTCACACCAGTATTTCACATTCAAACAGTACATGAGCACAAGATACATATGTACAGTAATCCCCCAGTTTTACGGATTCAGTCACATGCAGATTTTTTTTGAGAACGGAACTCATAGTATTACGCGGAAACCGCAAATATCCTCCGACTTTTTTTCTGGATGTTTTCACACAAGGGGACTCAGGGCAGGCTGTAGCCGACCTAGAAGCACTTTTTTGCGATTTCCACACCAAGGATGGGCATTTCTCCGCGGTGCAAGCACTCAGACACTTCAAACTCCACAGTTCGATTGATCTCCAGGAGACCTTTCCAACGAGTCCTCATTTGTATTTTTAGCCCGAGTAGATCAGGGGTTATTCCCCAAAAACTGTTCACCTCGCTGCCGTATCCCAATACTTTTGTCCCACGACCTTCTAAGTTGCATATCTCGGCGGAGAATTTAAATTAAGAGGCAAATACGGGTTTACCTTTACATTTTCTTGAAGGGGAATGCATTAAACTGAGTTTAAAATGAAATTTAAGTGTTCTGGGAGCATATTTGGGGGCATATTTAGGGTTTACACTATAAAAATAGGCATTTGTTTCACTATATGTGGGTGCTTCTGGAATGTAACCTCTGTGAAAAGAGGGGGATTACTCAGGTGGCACTTAAGTATGAGAATATACAGGACTCGCTTATTTTTACATTAAAGGGAAGATATTAAACTGATTGCACCACAAAGAACGTCCTTCGTTTGGTGAAGCTGTTTTTATTTTTAGTAAGGAGCAGCTGGACAAGGTCTACAGTGGTGGATGGGTGAGAGGTGCAGGTTTAAAGAAAGAAAAAAGTGGTCTATGAACAGGAGACAGAACATTTTACAGTCTCAGTAAATAAAACTGGTGCAGTGAGGATATTAAACTCTTAACTGAACATCATCATGCCGTGCACTTGAATAAAACACTGATACCAGCTGGCTACATTCTTGTAAACACCTGACTGCTTTCAATGAATAGCATTCTTACTCAGGCATACAGGTAATGCTCAAAGAAAAATCTGTTGAAAAACTACTTATATTTATATCTTACAGAGGATGTAAAAATACTGCGTCTACATTCCTATGCATAATCATCACACCTGCTGTCAGTGCTGTGCCTGAACGCGTTCAATGAACGGCGTTCATTGAACACGTTCCTATTTTTTGTGAACGCTGAACTGAACGAGTCGGTTTACAAATTATGAAAGTAACTGTAAGAGACGTTCACTCTTGCGAGACTGAACGCAGTTCACGCTGTACGTTCGCAGGATAGTGATGGGAAGTTCGGATCTTTTCTTGGCACAGCTCCCAAAGAAGAGCCAGTTCTTTTGGCTCCCAAACGGCTCTTTGTTTATTATCATCATCTGTAGCCTCATATTTTAGCCCAACTTGGCAGATATGAATGCTTTGTGTGCTGATAAAAAGTGGGGATCGGCTCTCACTCGAAGGGAGTCGGCTCTTCTGATTCACTACAAA
>JBBPCY010000082.1:1389410-1407413 GCA_037974405.1 Brachyalestes nurse
TTACACATACATGAAAATATAAGCAAGAGTGTGTTTACTGGTTAATACACTGCTGTTTATTTAAAATAAACAAAAACTAACCAAGCCTCATTCTTTAGAACTTTTTGTTACTTAACTTCGCTGTATCAGAACCGTACCGAACCGTGGTGTCAGAACTATAGTGTAAACTGAACCGTGACCTTTCTGTATTGTTACACCCCTTCAAATATTGGGAAGAAGCCTTTCTGATGGCATGACAAGACAGCCTTTACAGACTGTGTAGTTTGAACCATTTGTATGAAAGAGATACTGAGGACCCATCAGCTGTAGCTGTGGTCTTCGGGGATAAATGTACCAGTTGCTGATAAACACCCTACCAAAACAGGTGCATTTTGTGTTACCTTTTTGAAAGAGCTGCTCAAATTTACCGTTTAATCCAAATAATGCCCTCCCTACCCTACCAGATTGTAAAAGGCCGTTTTCAGTCTCTTTCAGTATTGTAGTCAATGTTGCAATATTTGTTTCAGTTGTAGCATTCAAAACAGACAAGGATAGGATTTAAAATGACTTCAAAGAGAAGGTATACAAAGATCACACCAAGAAAGCAAGCATAACAATCTCACATAAAGAAATAATCATATAAAATTAACTATAATCACATACAAAGACAAACGCTTTGTGTGAGGGCATCCTTGTGTAACAGCAGGACCGTTATCCTCAACAGGAAACATCTAATTTGCGCTGAACACTATGGTGAAGAAACGTTTCTCTTATCCTTCGTAGCTGCATTATTTCATGGCCGCTCTGCTGACAGACCTCTCAGGATACTGTTTCGTTAGAACCAGTGAACCGGGAAGATTTCTGTATGTGCAAGCACTTAACCCGACCGTTTGAAATTATGCAATTCTCTCTTGCCATTCAAGGTTAAAAGAAGGGAAAACAGGAAGAAGAAAAAAAAACGTCAGCTCAGATAAAAAGTGTCTTTTGTTTACTTTTGAGAGTTATTCAAATAGTGAATATTTGGGGTAACAGCTATTTTTTCTTGTCTATGAAAGGCAAATGGGTCAGTGGCGTTCCTTGGAGCCAGAGTGATGTAAGATAAAAGATAGATTTAAATCCCCACAGCTGACGTGTTGTGAATTTAAAAATAAATAAATAAATAACACGATTTAGTCTATTTTCCAACTCTGTGCTGTGTGTTCTCATCCCACACAGGATCTGAGCAAAACTTTTGTAAGTGATCAAGTAGGGCTGCATAATATTGCTGATCATTATAGTTATATGGACATACTGAACCTGAATGTAGTTTTACTGACCGTGACTGTTTCACTGTGGACTATAAGCATCCTGGCCAGTTGTAGGGGCAGCTGGGTGCAGCTGGGTGGCCTTGCGGTTAGGCTGTTGTGGGTTCAAATCCCAACAATGCTAGTGTCATCACTGAGGTTCCCTTGAGCAAGGTACCGTCCCCACACACTGCTCCCTGGCGCCCCTCGTTGGTGGCAGCCCCCTGCTTCACTTGGTGAATGGGTTAAATACAGAGAATGAATTTCACATTCTTTACACTGTGTGCTGTGGTGTGTTCACGCATGACTACAAGGGGCCACTTTACTTTATAGGGGTTCTCTGGGTGGCTGGGTGAATCAAGGCATTTAACAGATACAACAAACACTAACAATTTTGATCAAAACAACTTTTAAAACTCATATTTTAACACAGGTTTTAATGTCCAACAATTAAATTAGATTAAATGCCAGAGAGCTAGTTTTAACACAAAACAAACATATATAACTGTATTGGCTTTGAGCGTTTCATCCCATTTTATGGAGAATCTGCCCCATAACTCAACCAAACCTGTCAATATACAAACTACTGCCATGCATACGTGTATAACAGCCAGGCCAAACCATTCAAACTGTCAAGAGCTTTTAGCATAACTGTTTTATTACTATTACTATTTATATTAATTTTCATTACTATTTAATGTTTATTAATTTTTATTTATTTTTATAAAATAAAACATAACAGTACTACCTGAGTATCACCTGACTTTTTTCTCTTCTGACAGTTCTCTTTTGATATTTTGGTAATTATATTAAATTTTTTTCAGGGTCGAGCTAAATAGCTTCAGTGATGCGTAGATGAAACCAAATATAATGTGGAAGAAAGAATTTTGACTTTAGGCCTCAGGGCCACAGTGTAAAACACTGTCATACAGATCCACCATCAGGCCAGCTGGGATCTTTCTTCTTGCTTGGGTAGATACACACAAACTACACCTACTGTCCACAGCTGGTGTATGAATGACTGATAGTATTTGCTCCTTACTATGTTCCTTAAATAAATAGAAAATGAAGCAAAATCTGACCAATTTCTACAGGGTTCCAGTACTCCAAAATGGTTCCAGCACCATAATATTGTCCCAGTACCTCAACATGGTCTAGTACCCCAACAGTGCTCCAATACTCCAAAGGACTTCCAGTACCATAACATTGTTGCAGTACTTCAAAAGGGTCCAATACCTTAAAATGCACCCCAACAGGGTTCCAGTACCTCAACATGGTCAAGTATACCAGCAATGTTCCAGTACTCCAAGAGTTCCAGTACCATAAGAATGTTCCAGTTCTTCAAAAGGGTTCTAGCACCATAACAGTCTTACTGTACAGTATCTAGTACATCAACTTGATCTAATACCCCAACAGGGTTCCAGTACTTTAACAGGGCTCCAGTACTCCAACACATTTCCGGCACTCCAATAGGGTTCCAGTACTTCAACGGGGTTCCAGTACCATAACAGTGTTCCAGGAGCCCAACAGGGTTCCAGTATCATAACAGTGTTCCAGGACTCCAACAGGGTTCCAGTACCATAACAGTGTTCCAGTACTTCAACAGGGTTCCATTACCTCCACCTGGTGTAGTGCCCCAACAGGGTTCCAGTACCATAACAGTGTTCCAGTACTTTAACAGGGTTCCAGTACCTCCACATGGTGTAGCGCCCCAACAGGGTTCCAGTACCCAAACAGGTTACTGTACTCCAGCAGGGTTCCAGTACCCCAACAGGGTGGCCCTGCAATTCCTTTGCAACCCACAGTTTTACTATCTCTAAAAAAGACATTTGAGTTTGCGATGCAAAGCACCACATGAACCAGGCTTATATTTCACTGATGTTCATGGGTCTGATTCTCTCCTTTTGATTAAATGTAGCTTTCATACATTTACTCACAGTGAATTTGTGATTTCTTTGTTTCCATGTTTTGGTATATATCAGCAATCCCATGTAACCAAAACACTACATTTATTGTGATAAATAAATGACTAAAAACTCACCTTTCAACCAGGTGATAAAGACATCAAGTGGTTAACACTTTACAAAGCAAATTTCGATGGCAAGATGAAGCAATGTAATTTTATCGATGTAATCAAGCTATTTTTAACTCTAGGCAGTTCGTTTCCTCATATTGCAGGGTTTTGCTGAAGTTTCTGAGGTGTACTGACCCTGACTGCAGTGGAGGCAGTGTGTGTATTGTTTTCCCATTAAACAAAGCACAGTCAGTCTGAGAGCTTCACAGGTCAACAGGAAGAAAAGCTCCATCCTCAAACCCCAGACCCACTAATACACCAATTTAGTCATGTTTACCAGCAAAGGCCTGTGTACACACATGAACACACACACACACACATACACAGGTCTTGCTCATCCATTAAGTCCCTGTTTTATTGATCCGATGGGAAGGATGATAAATTTAGACTGGGATCAACCATGATTCACTGACAACTAGCGTTCACAGCTTGATCTTCTGACCTCAGACACACATACACACTAAGTATTGAAGCCTTGCAGGGACAGGTGCTTTTGGGCCTGTTCCCTTGGGAATGCAGTGATTATCTTTGAGTCTCTTAGTGTCACTGACCACTGCCTTTCAGGCACACTAACACACTCCTACCAGTCCCCACATGAAGATAGATGAACACACTCTTGTGGCACCTCTAGGGAAACACACTGATCCACATACAGCTTAACTGGCTTAAGACCTGACCTTGGTCATTACAAAGAGACAGCCGGCCCTGCATCAGGGGTCCTTCCATAGAGACCATTTAAGTATGGACAATATGCCGTTTGTTAATAATTATCAGCCTACATATACTGAACTTTGTATTATTGATTGCAAAGATGTACATAAGCAAGCAATTTGAAGCACCATGGCATCTTTTCAAATGCAATTTCACTGGACAGCTCAACATGCTTGGAGGAGCACAATAACCGACAATTCTGTAACCTTGACTGACAGGCACTCACGCTGATGCCAAGTGATGGGGGCAGAGGAAGGGTCTCCTCTGTGAAAGTGAGGTCAATTATGCTCTCTTAGATTCCAGTGATGGCTGTGGAATCGCTGGGAATCAAACTCATGATCTCCTGATGATGGGGTCAACAATAGTTGCACCAGTAGGGAGCAATCACAGCAGTTTGTTCTGAACATTGTTATAAATCACTATTCCCAACAAGCATTCATGGGGGTGTTTTCATGAATCAACGCATTCAGAGGTCCAACAAATGTCAATAATTTTGTCAAAACAATCTTCAATGTTTAATCATATCATCAGAAGTCTACCTTAGTACTCTATTATCTCACAATTAAAACTGCATCTCACTCTCTTACCCTCTGCCTATCAGATATTATTCAGGAAGCATTCTCAGTTATATTTGTCTGTTATTAAACAGACTTAAAGTGTCATTTCAGCACTTGACACCAAATTGAACAGTTTTTTGCATATTTCATAGCCAATATGAACTGGGTACACCGGGTAGTTAGTCTTATATTTTGCTGTTTGTAATTCATATGAGGGTGATTACAAATTATAATTCTGAACACTGAACATGTGTCAATTTTGTTTCAAATCCCTGTTCTGTTACTGTGAGTTCTGTTATTTGAGTGCTCATTTTAAGTTCACATTTTAAGGATACGGCAGATTGTTTATGTCTATTATTTGGTCCTGTTGTTATATTAAAGGGGTGGGACTCATCTTAAACATGAAATCAACTTAATGCTAAAACATTTTTTTTTAATCAGCAATAGATAAAAAGGTAAAAAGTGTCTCAAACAATGTTCTGCAATTCTGTTTTAGTTAAGGAGCCATGTCACTATTGATTATATTGGTAATCCAGTAATCTAGCAATTATTCAAACATTGTTTTATTTTAATCTCACCTCGTTTAGTAAGGCAAGTGTGAGATGAAAACTGGATTAAATCAAATTAACCAAATATTCATAGCTTTGGCATAGCATTGTCTTATTTTACCTAATTTTTATTTACACATCCTTTCCGTCGTTAATGCGCTAATTAGATCCACGTAGCAATACTATGGCAAAAGCCCTCAAAACATCAAGTTGTCACTTTCCCAGGCAGTATAGAAAGTAACCTCTTAGAAATTCAACATGTGCCTTTATATACACACATTCAGTATTGATTAAGCTAAACCAGTAAATTCACACATAAATCTGACGGGGTTTTCTTTGATTTAAAAATTACGCAGTTCATGAATGAAAAGTTATGCTGACACATAATATTGCATCCCCATATACACACACACAAACTATTATAGTGGTTTTGGCATTTCTGGACTAAGTAGATAATTTGTTGTGGTCCATCTCCCTCAAATGCAGCTTTTAGGAAGCTCCAGGCTGTTTTCTGTCACTAGAATTACTGCACTCATAATGCAGGACTGGCTATCATCCCCTGTGGACAGCCAGCCCGACAGAATGGGTCAAAATTCAGTTAGAGAAAGGGGCATCTCTCCAGCTTCAGACAAATACGATTTGGAAAGACCTGAACATGAGCATCCCATTCCATTTGCAAAGATGTAGGAATAACTGTATTATGTCCAGGAATGGGCAATATAGCCACATGTTAGCGAGATAAATTATGTCACAATGGTATGAGAGTGGTCCGCACTTCTAGAACACTGAATAACCGCATGTATCATAAAAAAAAAACAGTTATGAAGACCAATTACAGGCAGCAACAATGACCAGTCCAAAGGATTAAACTGCATAGTTTGGAGATTAGCAGATTGGAGGTCTGTCCATTATGACATCATATTTATTTTTTTGGTTTGTTTATGTCCCCTGTTCCTTCCTTAAACAGTTCATTTTTACAAAATAATTATGATTAACATTATGTTGAATAAACATTTCAAATGAAAGTCCTTAACATCCTATTTTTAATTACTTTATTGTAAAAGGGTGATTCTACAGAAACTGTGCCATTTGTGATTGAGAATGATGGTGAAATGTATATTACAAACTTAGATCTTCTTTGATTTGATAATACCTGATCATGTCAGTACTATATAAAAACACTTTTTCCCACCTTAACATAGAAAATTAAGTTATTTCTTTGCATATTTGTCTGACACAAGTCGCATTTTAACTCAACCCTGTCACAGCCATTTTGTAATTCCGCTAGTATTGTATAATAGGCTTATGAGCTGCCATTAGCATTGCCTGTCATAACATAATATACACAATAAAAAAACATCTTGATGCTTTATTTCGTTTATTTATGACAAAAAGATAAAAAATGTATCTCATAACAGGATTGAATGCTTTAGAATAGGGTTGAACATGTTGTGACAGGGTTGATCGCCCAAGGATCACTCACCACTTTGTCATCATTTTTACGAGTCTGCATGCATGTTGTCTATTTTAAAACACGTAAAATTCATTTCTAAAACAGTACTGCTCGAAGCTGCTGGCAGTATTATACCTTTTGATAATTTAGATTAAATCTAGACAGAATAAAAACACATCAGTGAAATACAATATAAACTATGCATTAATTTGCAATAAAAAAAATATAAATGGAAGAAACATCCATGAGTATTTAAAAATGTTCTAATATAATTGATAGGTGTTAATCTAAGTAATAAAACAACTTGATGTTTTGTAAACTTCAGTCTGCCCCAACCGAAGGTTCACAGTAACCTACGGAGCCTAGTCAATACATCCATCTTGATCTCCATGTGTCAAAGAAGTCTCATTAAAGTATTAACAAGTCAGTGTCCTTTTAATAAGTAACTGGTAAAATGAACATGAACTTCAAAGCAATACCGAAAATTTCTCATATGAGAATGAGAGGCAAGATCACAGTCACTTATCCAACTTTCGTTTAAAAAATCCTCGATTTTTTAGTTGCTAATGCAAACACACTGACAGCCGCTAATAACAAACATCCACATAAGTTCATGTGTATATGAATATACAGTAATCCCCCAGTTTTACGCAGATCAGGAGTCGCAGATTCAGTCACACACAAATTTTTTTTCAGAACCGAACTCATAGTTTTACACGGAAATCCCTACAATAACGCGGAAATTGCAAATATCCTCCGCTTTTTTTTACTTTTTGTGGCAATAAATTTATTTTTTCAGGATGTTTTCACACAAGGGGAGCCATTCACCTTTGTCCTGCGACCTTCCTAGTTGCATATCTCGGCAGGGAAAGCACTCAGACACTTCAAACCCCACAGTTCACTAGACCTCCAGGAGACCTTTCCAACGAGCCCTCATTTGTATTTTTAGCCAGAGTAGATCAGGTTTTATTCTCCGAAAACCGGGTGTCACGCAGCCTTCCGAGTTGCGTATCTCGGCGGGAAATTTAAATTAAAAGATGCATTAAACTGAGTTTTAAATGAAATTAAAGTGTTCTGGGAGCATATTTGGGGGCATATTTAGGGTTTACACTATAAAAATAAGCATTTTTAGGCATATATTTCCCAAAACACAACACGGTTTTTCCACTATACGCGGGTGCTCTTGGAACGTGACCCCCGCTAAAAGTGAAGGATTACTGTACTGGATATCTTGGTTTAGATTGTTATAAGGGTGCATCAAGCAAATTTGAACTTCGTATGACAATCACTTCCTGTTAACACTTTTTTTTTCAACCTCTTATAGTGCCCTCTAGAGACTCACATGCATCAGAATTGGCAAGGTTAGTTAGAGTCTCAATCTGTAGACAAAGCATTCATGAGATTTAGCCTTTTGGATTTGCACCAGATGGTTTATTGCCATGTGGCAGCCTTCTTGATTCTATGTCAAGTCATTTATGACTATTCTTAAAGAACAAGATATGGATGATTAGACACCATTTTCACTACAGATGACCAAAAATAATGAGCAGGATATAAAGATTTTTCATTTTCCTCTTACAGAAAGGCCCGACTTCAGTTTCAAATCTACACCTTCTCCTTGTGTCCACCTTTCTACGGAATCCTTATTTCCAAAAGCACTCCAGGAAATGTCCTCAAGATGATGTCATTTTACTGAAGTCAGGAGAGATTAAAAGTGAGAATATGGTGTCCAAAAGCTTCAGTACTCAGGAGGAATCTTCTGCTGCTCTCCACAAACACAAGACAGCAACAAACACAAAAAAATACAGAGTAGTTGCTGCCAAAATTGTGGGAAGATTTTTACTACCAAGAGTAATCTGCAAAAACACCAGCACATCCACACTGGAGAAAAACCGTATCACTGCTCAGAGTGTGGGAAGTGTTTTACTGTACAGAGTACTTTCCACGTACACCAGCGCATTAACAATGGAGAGAAACCGTATTACTGCTCACAATGTGGAAGGAATTTCTGTCGACAAAGTCTTCTCCAAACACACCAGCTCATTCACACAGGAGATAAACCATATTGCTGCACAGACTGTGGGAAGAGTTTTCAAGAGAGTGGTACTCTCAAAATACACCAACGCATTCATACCAGAGAGAAACCGTATCCATGTTCAAAGTGTGGGAAAAGTTTTAGAGAGAGCGAGTCCCCTTAAAATACACCAACGCATTCATACTGGAGAGAAACCGTATCACTGCTCAGAGTGTGGGAAAAGCTTTGGACATTTGAATTTCAAGACACACAAATGCATTGAGGGGTAAAAACAAATTTTAAAAAATTTACTTTGGACTGCTGTACCCAAAAATGAAAAGTTACTCTTACATCTTTACAATCTGTCTTTTTCTGTCCTGTGTAGACAAGACTTATTTCTAAATGACTCTTTCACCCTGATGGATATATATATATATATACACACACACACAACTACACCCTCATGGACTACAGATGTTTTTTAAATACTTGCAAATGTCTTGCTGTTTAATATCCACCTTATTATTTTATTTTACTACAAGAATACTTTTTCGTTACTTTTGTATGATTATTGTTCTATTAATGAATTGAAAAGTTGTATATTGTGTACTTTTATTTTAAAAGTACTTCTGTATGAACAAAAAGTGCAATAACATTTGGTTAGCAAACACTTTAAAGGGGACATATTATACAAAACTCACTTTTTGCATCCTTTTGTATTTCCATTTGTGTCTCTACTGCTCCTATAAACACTCCAAGCACAAAAAACCCCATCCATCCATTTTCTGTGCGGCAACTGAAAGATTTTGGTGTCAGGAAAGGCTCCCTTATCCTGACGTCAGGATGAGGAAATTTGCATAGAACTGCCCCTCATCTGTCGAGCCCCCACACACTAGTTTAATGGAAGATCCGCTATTTTTGTCTGCCGGTTTTACGGACACGCATACGATGCCGAGCGCTACAGCTACAGTCAAAGGCAAGTAGCATTTTTCAACAAGGCAGCATGAATTGATATACTACTTCTAAGTAAATATTGTAACTAAAAAAAAATTTTTCTCTGCTCATGCATAAACTATGAACTGTATACATTTAAAGGGATCATTTTTCAGCAGGGTAGCATGAAACGATAGACTCTACTGTCGATTTGCGCTAAGATAGTATTTTTCAACAAGGCAGCATGAATCATCAGAATACCGGTGCCCATAGTTCAGAACCACAATGATTTAACAGGCACCTTACAAGCAACAGCAAGTTCACATTTATAAATCTGTTTTCTTTTTTCTGAACAGGTTCCAGCATAAACATTTTTCTTTTATCAGGGAGCACCAGTCTGTATGTTCAGAAGGAAGTGTCCCTGTTAAAATAAGGTGAAGCAGTCGAGCACAGAAAAACAACCTTTCAAAATAAGAGTAATTTTTTAAAAACTTAATGTGCAAGAAAATAATTGTCAGCATTAAGTTCATGCAATAATAATGCGTTAATGTGCCCAGCACTATTTTTTTTACTGTGCAAACCTTTAGGGAGCTCTGAGTCCAAGAATTTCAGTTTTGTAATGATGCTCCATTGTTATCTGTGTATGACAAACTTCTTGTTGACACAAAGCTGACACAATTGACTCAATTTAGGCCTGAAATTAAATAAATTTGAATAGGTCCAGAAAGGCACAGAGAGGCATTCTACACAGCATAGAGCTGCACACAGACCAGAAGACAACGTCCTGAGAAACATCTAGACACTTCTCAGTAATTTGTTGGTCTGTTCATGTTTAGGTTGTATTGTACTGCAGTCATGTATTTTGTGTTAAATGTTTTAATTTTTGTGTTAACGTGTGAACTCACACTGCCTGTCTTCTCATCTTCCCCAGTGTTCCATCCACGGAGAGTAGGTGGTTTAACTGGTCATCTCTGGTTTCAATGAAATGGGTATTTAATTCTTGGTTTTCAGGTCAGATCCTTCTGGTTCTGGCGTTTTTAACACCACAATCAAATGTGTGTAGCACCTGTTCCACCTGGACGCTCTAAATATATGATCGGTCACAGATGTCCAAAGCAGAGATCTGTGCACTGCTGTTTGGTTTATTTTTATTTGTTTATTAACTTTATTTGTGTGATTTGCACCATATTGGTAAAATCTGAAAAAAATCTATATTTGATGTATAATTACTTGCAACAGGGTTTTATTCTATTTTAGTTTGGAATATTCATAAAGTATGGACAGTGTACACCAGGGGTATCAAACCTGTCCAGAAAGGGCCGCTGTGGGTGCAGGTTTTCGTTCCAACCAAGCAGGAGGCACATCTGATTTCACCTCTGTAATCAGTTGGTCTTGGTTTTCAGTTCTTCAGGTTTGGGTTCTTCTTGGTTGGAACAAAAACCTGCATCCTTTCTGGACAGGTTCGACACCCCTGGTGTACATAATATCAGGTAAAGAAAGATAATTGACGGAAATGGTGATAGATTTTGTGCCAATAAAAGTGTTCTTAAGCGTTGTTTTTCTATACTTAGTTAATGTGTAAATGTTCAATATATTACATTTAAGTGTTGTCTAGGTTTCACAGTTCCATTCACATGTAATACCGTATTGGCCCGAATATAAGACGACCCCCACTTTTCCAGGTTCATTTTTGGGGAAAAATGTTTTTTGAAGACCACATTATCTAGTCCGCAAATGTAAGACGACCCTTTAAGAAGTATTTTTAGAACAAAAACTGGGTCTTATATTCGGGCCAATACGGTAATAATGCATTTTATTTATAGGTGCCTTTCAAGGCACTCAAGAACACCTTACAAGAACAGGAAACATAATATGTAAAATACTAAAAAAAATAAACAAGCATAATAGCAGTATGTGAAAAACAATGAGCAAACACAGTAACAATATGTAAAATAACAAAATACAACAATAATTACATAATAGGGTGCATCAATTAAAACGGGTAAAACAGAATAAGCTAATTTAAAAAGGTGTGTTTTAAGACGTGATTTAAATGCAGAAAGCTAATCGCTGTTGTGGATATCATGAGGAAGAGAGTTCCACAGGCTAGAGGCAACTCGGCTAAAAGCTCTAAAATCCATGGTAACGGCAGGAGGTATAGTAAGACTGATGGAGGCAGATGATCTTAGAGAACGGTTAGGTTTGGAGATCTGTAGAAGATCACAGAGATATGAAGGTGCCAAGTTATGGAATGTCTTAAAAGTAAGCAGTAAAATCTTAAAATCAATGAGATATTTGATAGGAAGCCAGTGGAGTTGCTGGAGGACAGGGGTAATATGTTCAATGGAAGATGTTCTAGTAATTATACAGGCTGCTTAATTTTGGACCATCTGTCGCTTGAAGAATAGCATTACAGTAATCAATGCATGACGTCACGAAAGCATGTACCAAAATGGCTGTACTAGCAGAAGTGAGGGATGGGCGTAGTCTGTCAATATTTCGCAGATGAAAACAAGCAGAGCTTGTGACATTATTGATGTGGGTTTCAAAAGATTTCGTACAGTCAAGAATAACCCCCAGACTCTTAACACGAGGGACAGGTGAGACCATAAGAATTGTCAATATTTAGAACAAATGTGTTTGATTTGGCCAAAGTAGCTTTTGTACCAACCAGAAGAATCTTTGTACCAACTAGAAGTTTTTTAAGGAAGTTAGAAGAAAAAGCTAAGCTAAGCATGCAGAAAGGGTAGGAGGTGGAAGGGTGGAATCAGGTTTAGTAGAGAGGTAGAGCTGTGTGTTGTCAGTGTAACAGTGAAATTGAACACCAAATTTCCTAAAAATATGACCCTGGGGCAAAAGATAGATGATAAATAGAAGGGGACCTAAAACAGAGCCCTGTGGAACACCTCTGTTAACCGAACAGGAATGTGAACTGTATTGCTTTATTTGGACAAACTGAATTTGACCAGTAATATATGATTTGAACCATTTAAGGGGGGTGCCAGTAATTCCAATATAAGTCAATCTTTCCAAAGGACATGTAAACAACTTTTTACCACAAATAAATGAAACAAATATTAAATAATGTATTGCTTTGGATCTTCTGTTAATGCAGTAATAGCAACAGTGCAGTAGAAAATTCTGCAGTGAGGAAAGTCAGTTTTGTTTCCAGTCTGTTAAATAAAGAAAGTGTTTGTTACAGATGTGCACGTCTCTAGCGGATCCCTGGACATCTCGATCTCACATTCTCCTTTCTTCAATAACATCGACTATCCAGAGTAGTAATCCCATCTACATTTTGGTTCTGGGTCTTCTCATCTTGTCTCTTTACTCTCACTCTTTTATGGCAATGTAACATGCACCCTCCTACTTTCTCCTACCTCTGCTATGCTGATGAGGTTTTTGGTTGCATCTCGGTATCCCTGTACTGCTGCTCATGACCCTGTACCCCATTTGAGAACTTCTCGGGCTGTCCGTTTGATGATGCGTGAAGCCTTGGTGTAATTTAGGAGAACCTGTTAGTGGTTGACTCTCAAACCTCCCCCACTTGTCAGACTCTCTTTTACGACCTACTTTGATTTGACTTTCTAGGGAGGACACCCAGGTCCTTTTTCAGTACCTTCATCTCAAGACTTGACTGCTGCAACTCTATTCTGGTTGACCTTCTTATGCAGATGATCAGACCATCATAACTGAGCAGGTCTAAGTGCACTCATGTCTCTCCACCTGCTGAATCCCTTCACTGGCTTTCTGTTGGTCTTTCACATTTAAATCAATGATTCTTAAATCAATGATAAATGGACCAGCCTGTCTTTGATCTGAATCATGAACGTCTTGCTCAGCTCGGCCCTCCATGGAAAGGCCGTCCAGAAAAGGGCATCAAGAAACTGGTAAGAATAGAGACCAAAGCCATGTCTTAGTTTAGACAAAACCATCTTTCAAAAATAGAGTGAAAATACTTATAAACTTATTTCCTGGTCTGTTCTTGTCTTTCTGAAATTGTATTTTCTGTGAAGTGTTGTTTGTGTGTGTGTGTGTGTGTGTGTGTTATCAGACGTATAATCTGTGTTTGAGGTCCCTCCCAGTTTCAGTGTAAATGTTGTGAAATTATCAGCTTTATCTTGGCCAATAAAGCAGAGAACTGAAAAGTCTTTCCCAGAAAGACTTTAAAATCCTCTTCTATGAATCAAAGTCTGGAACGTTCCAAGAACAGACACACCTGACCCTCCAGGTAACACCCTACATTTTTCCAGTAAATTGTTTTATTTTGTCCTGGCTGATGGAATGTACAGTATTTCATGTAACAATCTCACTCGAGTGAATCTGTTATTCACCATGGATGCTAATAGTGTCATGTATTAGTGCCCATGCTATCTGTCTGAGAGCTGAGCTGGTAGAACTCAGATGGCTGTGGCACCACCAGGGATGGAACTCTGGAAGTAACGCTAAGCTTCATTCTGATATTCAGATTTTTCTTCTGTTTGTGAGCTAGTTTCTCTAACAGGCCTCTTTTCCTGTCCTGGCCACAAGTGTGAATAACTCAGGAGGCACATGTCCAAAGAAGCTACACTGGCCACAGGTGTGTGTGTGTGTGTGTGTGTGTGAATGGATGGATGGATTGGTGGATGGATGAAGGTGTGCCTCACCTGTGTGTTTTTATTGTTTTGTTTAAAACAGTGCCGGTAATTAAAGGTGAACAGGTGACCTCATGGTTCTCATCTGCTAATATTCTGGTAAGTTGTTAACTGGTTCCAGGGGGAGCAATTTCCACAGCCGCTGAGCTCCTGACACCCACACTAAGAGCACTAGAACATAAGGCAGAGTGAGGGAACATTTTTATCTGGAACCCTATCATCCCTGAACCAAACCAAACTTTCTACTGACCCCCAAACCTGATCCAGATCTAGCTCGAGTTGAGTTGCAAGACAGTCATGGGCAATTACTGACTTAAGTCTCAACTTTTCTGAGAAGTCAGTAAAGTTTAAGTAAAAGTTTGATTCAGTAAAGGGCAGAAAGGGTAACGAGTCCGTTAACGAGGAGTCTGACTGATTAATGGCAAATTCGAGTAAGTTAAGAGCAAATGCAGGTTGAGTTGTGAGTAAATTTAATTGAAGGGTCCTAGTGAGTCGAGTCCCTAACTCTGTTAAATGGTGTGCTGATGTATTGATTACTTGTTTGAATTATCATTTACATTTACTGCATTTAGCTGATGCTCTTATCCAGAGCGACGTACATCAGGGCTCAAGTCGTCCACATCTGTTCTTTAAACCTGTAAAGCTATACTTAAATCAACGTCCGCTATTCAACCAAGTTACACCTAAAAACCAAGGTGCTTCTTAAAGAGGTGGGTCTTCAGACGATGCTTGAAGACAGTGAGCGAGTCCGCAGATCTGATTGGAAGAGGGGGCCACTGGGGGCCAAGACTGAAAAGAGTCTTGACACATGCCTTCCTCTTCTTTTGAGCAATGGAGGCTCGAGACGAGCAGTGCTGGAAGCTCTGAGAGGATGAGAAATGACACTGCTTGATCAGTGCTGATATATCCATTCTTGGCCTTGAAAATAAGTGTTAAGGATTTCAACTTAAAAGCTCAATTCAATGTTGTTTACTAGACGTGGCCTTCATGACAGAGTTATTAGAATATCACTAGTGCCATATGTCCCACAATGGCTTTTTGAAAACACACATTCTCAGCAGGACTGAGAGGGTGGAGTCTAGCACCCCCTGACAGCTGTAGATGCAGGTGATGGAGATGAGGAAGAATTCCACGAAGAATAAAGCGATGACTCACTGGGTGCCTCGCCTCATTTCTGAGATTCTCTCAGGTGTTCCTTCAGATGGTTACTCATTAAGGTCCTGTTGTTAGTGGTAGATGTTTGACCTGCTTCAGTGTTTGGGCTGAATCCAGCAGAGATAAGTGTGCATTCCTCTCTGGGTTTAATGAAGGAGGAAGGTCTGAGAGCAGCCGCTCGTTTCCCAAACCGTTAAGCTTAAATATGACCCCTATTTTCAGTTAATCAGTGGAGAGGAGGACGAGCGGGAAGTTCTCATGGAGACTTCAAAGCCTCTCAGAACAAAACAGATGAAGAGCAGGAGGATACGCTAAAGGATACGAGCATGAAGTTCCACTGTGACCCAATTCAGTTTATTTCACTTCAACACATTCCTGAGTGATCAGACAGATCACATCTTACCACAGTAACACACTCACATCTTAACACAGTAACACACTCACATCTTAACACAGTAACACACTCGCATTTTAACACAGTAACACACTCACACCTTAACACAGTAACACACTCGCATCTTAACACAGTAACACACTCAAACCTTAACACAGTAACACACTCGCATCTTAACACAGTAACACACTCACCTTAACACAGTAACACACTCGCATCTTAACACAGTAACACACTCAAACCTTAACACAGTAACACACACCTTAACACAGTAACACACTCACATCTTAACACAGTAACACACACCTTAACACAGTAACACACTCACACCTTAACACAGTAACACACACCTTAACACAGTAACACACTCACATCTTAACACAGTAACACACTCGCATTTTAACACAGTAACACACTCGCATCTTAACACAGTAACACACTCACACCTTAACACAGTAACACACTCACATCTTAACACAGTAACACACTCAAACCTTAACACAGTAACACACTCGCATCTTAACACAGTAACACACTCAAACCTTAAAACAGTAACACACACCTTAACACAGTAACACACTCGCATCTTAACACAGTAACACACTCACACCTTAACACAGTAACACACTCACATCTTTACACAGTAACACACTCGCATCTTAACACAGTAACACACTCGCATCTTAACACAGTAACACACTCACACCTTAACACAGTAACACACACCTTAACACAGTAACACGCTCGCATCTTGACACAGTAACACACTTGCATCTTAACACAGTAACACACTTGCATCTTAACACAGTAACACACTCACACCTTAACACAGTAACACACTCGCATCTTGACACAGTAACACACTCGCATCTTGACACAGTAACACACTCGCATCTTAACACAGTAACACACTCACACCTTAACACAGTAACACATTCACCCCTTAGCACAGTAACACGCTCGCATCTTGACACAGTAACACACTCGCATCTTAACACAGTAACACACTTGCATCTTAACACAGTAACACACTCGCATCTTAACACAGTAACACATTCACATCTTAATCAGGTAACACACTTGCATCTTAACACAGTAACACACTTGCATCTTAACACAGTAACACACTTGCATCTTAACACAGTAACACACTCGCATCTTAACACAGTAACATACATCTTAATATGGTAACACACTCGCATCTTAACACAGTTACACACTCACATCTTAATATGGTAACACACTCGGATCTTAACACAGTAACACATTCACATCTTAATACGGTAACACACTTGCATCTTAACACAGTAACACACTCACATCTTAACACAGTAACACATTCGCATCTTAACACAGTAACACACTCGCATCTTAGCACAGTAACACACTCGCATCTTAACACAGTAACACATTCACATCTTAACACAGTAACACTCGCATCTTAACACAGTAACACACTCGCATCTTAACACAGTAACACACTCGCATCTTAAAACAGTAACACACTCGCATCTTAACACAGTAACACACTCGCATCTTAACACAGTAACACATTCGCATCTTAACACAGTAACACATTCGCATCTTAACACAGTAACACACTCGCATCTTAACACAGTAACACATTCGCATCTTAATATGGTAACACACTTGTATCTTGACACAGTAAGACACTCGCATCTTGACACAGTAACACACTGGCACCTTAACATCGTGACACACTCGCATCTTAACACAGTAACACACTCGCATCTAAGCACAGTAACACACTCGCATCTTAACACAATAACACACTCGCGTCTTAACACACTCGCATCTTAACACAGTAACACACTCGCATCTTAACACACTCGCATCTTAACACAGTAACACACTCGCATCTTAACACAATAACACACTCGCATCTTAACACAGTAACACACTTGCATCTTAACACAGTAACACACTCGCACCTTAACAAAGTAACACACTCACATCTTAAAGTAACACACTCAGACCTTAACAAAGTAACACACTCGCATCTTAGCACAATAACACACTCGCACCTTAACACAGCAATGCACCTGGACCTTAACACAGTTACACACTCACATCTTACTGCAGTAATACACTCACACCTTAGCACAGTAGCACAGTCTGAACTTACCACAGTAACACACTCGCATCTTAACACAGTAACACACTCGCACTCTAACACAGTAACACACTCGCACCTTAACACAGTAACACACTCGCACCTTAACACAGTAACACACTCGCATCTTAACA
>JBBPCY010000082.1:1434816-1450762 GCA_037974405.1 Brachyalestes nurse
GGTAGCCAAGGTGCAGCTGCATGTGCTCTATCTCTCTCTTTCTTATTTTCTTTTTCTTTCTTATTCTGTTTCTCTCATTCTCTTTCTCTCTAATTCTTTCTCACGCTTTCCTTTACTATATTATTTCCACTTTCTGTTCCTTTCTCTCAATCTTTCTCATTGTTTCTCGTTCTCTTTCTCTCCTTCTTTCTCACTTTCCTTTGCTTCTTTCTCTGTCACCACTTTCTCTCCTTTGTATATGTCATTCTTTCTCCCCCTCTCCTTTTCTCTCTATTCCTTTTTCCCTTTCTTCTCCTATCTCCTTCTTTCTCAGGCTTTCTCTTTCTCTTTCTTTCTGTCTTTTTTCCACTTTCTCTCAATTTCTCTCTACACCATCTCTCCTTCTTTTTTCCCTCAGACAGTCTCTGGCTTCTTTTTTTTTCTGTTCTGCTGTCTGCCTCTCTCTTATTCTCTCTTCTTCTTTCTTCACGTTCACACTCTGTTTCTGTGTCTCCATCTCTCTTTTTCTTTCTCTCTCATTCTTTCTCCTTTTCCCTTTTCTTTGTCTCGCTTCTTCTTTCTCACACTTTCTCTCCTTTTATTTCTCTTTCTGTCTCTCCTTCTTTTTCTCTCTCATTCTTTCTTTCTCTCCCACTAATTTTCCACCTTGCTCTCCCAACACAGTCTCTCACCCAGACTGCATTTCTCTTTCTCTCCTACTCTCACTATCCATCCTTCCTCACTTTCATTGGCCTGCTTGTATCTACAGGGAGGAGAGCAGGCATATGTCTCATTATTGTCTTGTGCTCTGTCCTAATGACCACGGAGACCCAGGCCAGCCTTGTCTGTACAACACACACCCCCATACACACACACACACACACACACACACACACACACACAAATGCCTGCTTCCCATGGAGATTACCACATGTCACATTTGAGAGTTACACTGCACACCTGAATGGAACGTGAGAGAGAGAGAGAGAGAGAGAGAGAGAGTGTGTGTGTGTGTGTACTTTGAAAACCCTAATATGTAGCAACATAACCACAGTCCATATGACGCAGCCTTACCAGTGACTACAAAGAACTATCCACTATTACTATGAAACTTATGTATAAGTCAGTTAATAGAGTGGGGAACTGATCTCTGAACCTTAAAGGTTAAAACCAGCTGTTTCTGCTGTTTAATCTATTCTTAATAATGTGATTTGTCAAAGCTGAATTGCTGGTTATGTAGGGCATCATTTCACCTGTTGGTGGAACCTACAGTACCAACAGAACATAACTTTATTGTTTGCTGGTTTTTACTTAAGTTAACTTCACCCATCACAGTTGAAGTAGGGTAACTTTCACATATCTCAGACATTTCCTTCACAACATGTCCATCACTTCGCATGCCTGACAATGAGCTGCTGTTAAGGCTGCCATGCTTCAAAACAATACAGTAACATCTCTTCTGCCAGAACTCCAATTAGTATGGTTAGTAACATTTGTTTTTCAATAATTTAGCAAAACTCAGTCATAGCATAACAAGTGATGGCATGCATGAGTGAACATTTATCTTTGCACAGACTACACTTTAACCAGAAACTCTTGCACGATTTGTTAAGAATAACGTTATTAGCAAATGATCACTAGCATGATCACTAGCATGATCAAAGCATTGACACTAGCAAGTGTTTCAATTTGGCCATTTTATTCGAATCAATATTTGATGATTTATTTATTGTTGTCTGGAAGAGCAGAGATTTAGGCGAGGTTGAGCTACTGAGCTGAAATGTCTCCATTTAATTCATTTTATTGCAGTTCTGAGGAAATCAATCTTATATTTGCTCATAATGCTATTCCAGGTGGATGTGTTGGTGCATCCCCAGTTGAAATCCTGAGGCTAAATATATCCTAAAGTTATTATTTAATAACTACATTGAAAGCTATGCTTTTTGTTTGTTTATAGGAGCAAGCGACAGAAGCCTGGACCTGTCGATGGTCCTTGATAATAAAACAGAATCATTATCTTTAGGCTGAAAGCAATGCATTCAGAAATAAAATGGTGATGAGCTTTGAGCTGATGCATAAAAACAGGGAGTGAGAAGTAGAGACACCATTTAAAAGTTTCAGAAGGCGGGTTTCTGAGAAATTTCTGTGAAATCAGGATGTGTCTGTGAAATATCTCCCTCACAGCACTCTCAGAATAGTTTAGCATTACAGGGTGGCAGGCGACTGTCGGCTAACGGCGCAAATAATGTGTGATAAACAAATACCTGCAATCTGTGCAATAAGGTGTGCGTGTGTGTGGGTTGTACCTGGCGACAAAAACAGAACTCTTCTTGTGAAAACAGTCCTTAGCTTCAGCTTCCATTCTGAAACATTCTGCGTTTTCATCACTTTCATTCCTTTTTCAACTTCCTCTCCATCATTTTCTCTGATATACTGATGAAAGAGAACGGGTATCCCTCCATCTCTGTCCATCTCATTGTCCCTCTGTGCAACACCACAATCCCTCCATCCACCCAAAAATACCCTCCCCCCCAGTCAGCTGGTTGACGGGCCTGGTTGCCGTGGTGAGACACGGTTGCCGTGGTGAGGTACAGTTGTGTCATGTGGTCCGACAGGTGGAGTGATGCGGGTGCAGATGGCTACTCCACTTTCCAGAGAGAGAGAGAGAGAGACAGACAGAGTGTGATTTGCATTCTTGGCTTTGGCGTTACCATACTTGCATACTATGAATATGCTAAAGTATATCTGTACATTGTGCTGTGCAGTTTATATATGATGTACTTTAGGGGTGTTGAAATTAATCACATAATCGATGCATCGCGATGCGGACGTGGACGATGATGCATCGATGCAGTCACAGGATATAAGCGATTATATCATGATGACATTGCTTGATTTTAAAACTCTAGTTAAAAAGTAGCACTGCAGAATGATTTGTTTTTGAAGACCATATTCATTGAAGATGTAGGCCTATACTATTTACTTTGGTAACAATTTAATGTTATGGGTGCAATTTCTGTTTCCTTTTTGATGAGCTATGTCTATATTCTTTATTTCTGTTCACAATTTAGTAATGGTCACAATTTTTGTTCACATTTTCCATTTTTTTAAAAATAAAAACGGGCGCTTACATCTCACTGCTTGCACCTGAAAACATAAAAATGTGAAGTAATGTATAAAATTGATGGGATGCATCATGATGCATCGAGATATCGAATCGAATCCAATCGTTAACATGATAATTGTAATCGAATCGAGGCCTGTGAAGGTTAACACCTCTAATGTACTTGCTAACTTCCTTCAACTTGCTCATTAACTGATCTCATAACGAGAAAGTCTGGGAACAACCATGAAAAAGTCTGGACTAAATGTAAGTGGTAATAAGCAGAGAAATATCTCCTGAAGAGGGAGATGGCTTGCTAACAGACGTCATTAGTCTATGGATGTAATGTAAGATGGCATTGACATAAAATTCAGTCAAAAATTATTTTATTATTAGATATTGAAAGAGCATACAAATTAATGTCTATTTACACTCCCCCCAAAAATTCAATTTTCAAATAAGTGCTGCTAAATGAAGTACTGTATCACAAAAACATAAGTACGTTGAAATGCCAAGTCTGCTCTTAGTGAATGGTTGATGCTTTTAGTTTACAGGTGCTGGTTTAAGGTGGAGTGATAAGGTGGAATGCCTCTCAGAAAATTACATTACAAGGTCAAATCTAGCTGATTTCAAAGATAGTGCTCCAGATGATTGTGCTCCAGATGTTAACTGAGTTTTCCCCCATTAATGGTGGAATCCAGTGCCGAATTTAATAAGCTGCCCCCATTCTCATTTCAAGGTCTCCACAAAAGTTTCTGAGATGTGTACTGTTTTACACTGCTAATATTTTCACTTTCGCATATTTAATGTAATTTAGTGTTCCATACACTACAAATGTCTTGTTTAAATGCACTGTATGTGGTCTATACATTGTCTATGTTGCTCTTGACTTACACAAAACACACACGCACACCCAAATGCAGCCTCATTCATGTGCATACAAGTGTGAATCCGTTTTGCATCAATATGCAGTTCAGACTTAACACTTGTTGCGGGGACATTTCCGAGAAATTCTATTCTGTTTCTCCAAATTGAATAATAACTCAGTGCCTCCACCTTTAAGTTGGAAATCACTGCTAACTGATGCAGACTCCTTCCTCCCTCAGTCTCTCCCTCTCTCTCTCTCTCTCTAAGTGGATGTTTATGGCAGGAGGTGATCACTGTGTAGAGTGCTGTTCCAGTGCATTAGTGTTTTATTACTCCATTAGTTACTCCTCACTTCCATTCGCGATGCTCTGCAGGGCCAGACACCTCCTGCAGAGGAAGGTTTATTCAGAATGTAAACATCTATGTGGACACACACACACACACACACACACTCACACACATATATATATACAAACACTAATTTACATGATAAAACAGCCCCAAGCTCTACAGGGCTATTGTGCTGTTAGTTGAACATTTCCATTTTATGAGGTATAATTAGCAAATTTATAAGCCCATTCATAGTTTTTTTTTGCAAAAACTGAACCATATTGGGACCTTGACTTTGTCAAAAGGGAGGTATTCAAATGAATCAACGAGCTCCTCATATACACTAATGAGAGACTATAGGAAGCACTCTCTGCAGCTGCATTATGGCGTGGTACGCAAATTGCTCCATTTCCGACTGCGAGACCCTAAAGAGGATAGTGAGGACAGCTGAGAGGATCATCGGGGTCTCTCTTCCCTCCTCATTTACATCACACGCTGCATCCGCAGAGGCATCAGCATAGTGGATGACCCCCACACACTCCTCACACACCCTCTTCTCCCTCCTCCCTTCCAGCAAAAGGTTCCATAGCATGCAGGCCTCCTCTGCCAGAGAAGGAAACAGTTTCTTCCCTCAGGCCAAGTGTGTGTGTGTGAGTGAGTGAGTACAGTTTGTGATTCAGTTTTGACTAAAGAGTCTGAACTGAATCACAAACTGTACTCACTCACACAAACACACACACACACACACACATATCTCTTGCTCTTGTGTTTTTCTTGCACTCTCTCTCTTGCTCACTTTGCACTCTGTGTATTTTGTCCTGTCTGCACTTGTGTAATCTTGTGTTGTGTTATTTTATTCTTGTATTACATCATGGTCCTGGAGGAACACTGTTTCATTTCACTGTGTATGACTGAAACAACAATAAACCTACTAGTCTCGACTTGATTAATATATTTAAATAATCTTGTGCATAAAATGCATAAAGTTCCATACGGACGCCTGGTCCAGAGATCTGCTTGATATTCAGATATTCATTTCAGATGCAAGCATTCAAATCACTATTTGAGTATTTGTTATACTGCATTACGGGGAGTTATGGAAAAAAGCGTACAGGTCAACATTTCAGGGAAGCAGAATTAAGTTTCGAGTTTGATTTGTACATTAGCTTTTCTTGTATTTGCAATTTATAAAAGCCATGAAAAGTACTGATCTTAGCCTGTGAAAACACTATATAGAAGTAATATAAATAAATATAGAAAGTAATATACTAAGAACAATGTTTCTGTTTACAAAAAAAATTCAAATGTAGAATCTAAGAACAGGTTTTTTTCCAAATTGTACCGATTTGTTCACGTCCATCAGCTCATTTAATACAATGAAGGACTTATTAGGCAGGTACCGGTTTGTAAATACTGGACTTCCCCCATGGGAGGTTTGGAAATAGTTAAGCTGAGGGTGTTCAATCAAAGGTTTTTGTTCCAATCAAGCTGGAGCACACCTGATTCCAGCTGTTTAGTCACTTGGTCTCATGTGTACTACGGCTTTACTGGGATGAAAACCTGGAGCCATGATTCGCATTGCAGATATGATTGGAAACCCCACCGATTAGGACCAGTTTCACCAATTAGTCACCACACACTACCAGCCAAAGAAAACCTATAAACTTTAAGTACAGTTTGTTTGTACTGTTGTAGACTCTGCACATACACAAACAAGGATGCACAACATTCAATGCAAATGCACTTGGTTGGCTCACATTATTCACATCCTAAAATCAAAACAGACTGGCCAAAATAAAAATAAATCTGCTGATTACAGGCTGTGTGTTGTGAGCTGACTGTTTCCAATCACGCACCACTAGCTTTTTATAACTCCCTTACTCCTTTAATCTGTATCTATGATCCGTATCCAGTATTACTTAATAGCACAGCAACCGCCTTTCTTTGACAGCTCTTATTGGAAAACAAAAGGGATGAGAAAATGCAATCAGGCGAGCTATAGCCTGCTCTGGCGGATTTCCAGTTTGTGTCCGATTTGGTGCCACACAAAGTCATTTTGATTATGTTGTTTGCCATTTACACGTTCATACAGACTAGGCAGACGGCAAACAAACAATTTTGAATTGTTTCACTCCATTTATTAGCGTAAACACAGTTTAAAAGAATCGCTGTGGCAGCAAAGGCAGTTTTCCTTACCACAACAAAACAAGCCTTGAAGAAACATGTCACTTACCAGCCAAATCAGAAATGAACAGTCCAGGCATATTTTAATGAACTGGGCGTTGGCCAAATAAATTCCAATCCAGTTTCAATGCATTGTTTCTTGTGCTCTCCTTAAGGCGCAATCGCAGCAAACCGTCTAAACCAGTGGTTCCCTCTGCGGCCCACACGTATACACATGTTGTGAGTTGAGTTGGAGCAAAAATCCCTGCAAACTGGACTGAGACCCACAGTGTGTGCAATTACTTTGTAGAGGAATAGGAAAACTTGCAATCTTTTTGAAGCCAGGTGCATTTAAACAATGATGTGTAAAATGTGACTGAGCAGCTTTTACCATTTATGACTACTTTCAGTCACATGCTTTGAGTGATATGACGCCAAAAGCACATACAAATGCTCAAAATTACCACTGGATGAAACAGAAACTATGACAGAAACAGTTTGTTTAACCAGACTCTTTTACAAAGCAATAAGAAATCACCACAGAATAGTAGCAAAAGTATCTGGCGGCCAAATCATTGGGCAGGTAACACACTAAAAATGATCATAAAACGTGTCCCAGAAAACAAAAGATATCAGCCCAGAATGTCACATTATGCACATAATTAGTAGGGGTGTTGAAATTAATCACATAATCGATGCATCGCGATGCGGATGTGGACGATGATGCATCAATGCAGTGGCAGGACATTATATCATTATATCGATTATATGATGATGACATTGCTCGATTTAAAATATGTAGTTAAAAAGAAGCACTGCAGAGTGTTTTGTTTTTAAAGACTGACCACATTCATTGAAGATGTAGGCTAGGCCTATACTACTTATTTTGGTTACAATTTAATGCTGTGCGCACAATTTCTGCACATTTTGATGAGCTATGTCTATATTCTTTATTTCAGTTTAGTGTAATGATGAATTAATGTATAAAAAAATGTGAAGTAATGTATAAAATGTATAAAATGCATCGAGATATTGAATCGAATTGAATTGTTGACATGATAATCGTAATTGAATCAAATCGTGAGGCCTGTGAAGGTTCACACCTCTGATAATTAGGTCATTTTACTTGGGTTGGATTAGGGGCAAAAAACATAAACATAACAACCAACTTCCATACATGCATTTTGCATAAAAAATAGCTACATGTTGTATATGTATTGGTGTTTAACACAACCTACTTCACTTCAAGAAATTCTATTATGTTGCAAAATCATATCAGATCAGTTTTTTTCCTCATACATCAAATCAAGCACTTTCAGCCTCTATCTGGCTGGAAGGAGCCCATATTTTGCAGCAGCTGGTGGCTTAGTGGTTAGGAAATTTTTAATCCCAGGACTGCTGGTGGCACCACTGAGGTCCCCACACACTGCTTCCCGGGCATCCCCCTTAGCGGCAGTCCCCTGCTTCACTTGGTGAATGAGTTAAATACAGAGAAAGAATTTCACACTGTTCACACTGTGTGCTGTGGTGTGTTCACGCATGACTATAAGGGGACACATTATTTTATTCAAAGGTACTTTTAGCGTCTTCTTTGTTTCCTAAAGCAGCTGCCATGCCATCATGCCAATACCAAACTTCAATTCATGTGGCATAAACGTCACCTTCAGAAAATTCATGATTAGAAACTGAGCCAAATGCTCTTTTCTGTCCTTTTTCACTGTGTATTAAAATGAGCCCTCAATGTGTCCAGTTAGATTTTGGGCGCGTGTTTACAAGCTGCCCATCAACATCCAGTCTCAGTCAAATTCAGACACAATCAATGACACACACGTAAACAAGACACCAAGGACATAAATGGGACAGTTCTGCAAAGGTTGATCGTTCTCCTACCTTCAAAGTTGTTCTGCTGGAGTTCAACTTCTTCATCTGCAAAGCAGTTTCAACCACATTCATTTATCCCGGCTATTTCAAGTATATAAATAGCTAACAAACCTTAATGCTTAAAAAGTCACACAAATTGATGTTCCAGTATGAAATTCAAACGGTCCAGCTGACCTAATCATGCAGAGCCTTTCAAAAATTAATTAAAAAGCATTTAAAAAGACTTCTTTGAAAAACGATAAAAACACAGTGTGGCAAACAAGCAACTACATGGGCATCCATCAGTCTCTGTTTGTTTATTGTAAGAGAGAGTGTAAGGGGAATTTGATTTATCATAAATATAACTTATAATCAATGCTGATTCAATGAGAAGGTAAATCTGAATAGATGTCCATTTATTATTCAAGTTTACTTAATTAGTCATGACAGCCTTGGATGATACTAGTGTTTTATGCTTCTGAAGTGTTTCTTTTACAAAACATACTCATTACAAACTAAAGCATTGGGAAACATGTGCATGACTTACTCATAAAACAGACTATGGTCTTGTGATAAAAATAAATGTGATAAAATACAAGATGAAATGGATGCATGCTGCATTGCACTATTATTAAACAACAGTCAACAAAAAAGACATTAAATTGAATTAATACACTGTACAACAATTAGGTAGCTTTAACCAGTCATGGTGACTGCTGATTTTTATATTATAATGGACAAAAATGTATGAAAAAATGATTTTTTATTTAATATAATGAAACGCAAGTTAGTTGCTGGTATGATGTATTTAATTCGTAAATTATGAAAATTACATAAATAAACTATTTTGTGTTTTGCTAGTTTGCAATATCTGTTAGTCATATAACATATTTTCCAACAACTCTTTAACTCCCACATGGTTACTATTAGGCCACTCAAAGGAGTTAATTTAACACTGAGCATCATGATGTGCAGATTCTCTCCTCTTTCTCTCTCTCTCTCTGTAAAAAAAAAAAAACTAAAACTAAAACAGAGTGGGAAAGAGTTTTACAGTAATGACGCCCTATGTGACTTTAAAAAAGTAGGCACTGTTCGGCTCAGTAATTCAGCCCACATGGAATAACAAACTGCTCTTACTGTTTCAGTAGACACTTTCAGCAGAGAAATCATCACATGTACTCCTCCTTGCAACCTCCCAGAGAAGTATCAAACCAAAATCTTGGGTAATAGGTGCAATTATTCATTCATGAGCTGTTTTACTAGTATAAATGTATTTTTTGTCCTCCTCTTCTTCAGCAGCCAAAACCTTGAGTGCAATAAAAAGTTCCTGGGGTGGTAAGAAGAGGAGTAGACAAAGTATGTGTGTGTGTGTGTGTGTGTGTGTGTGTGTGTGTGTGTGTGTGTGTGTGTATATATATACACATATATAGACACACCAGACATACAGCCTTGGGTTAAACATTCCTGGAGGGTACAAGAGAAGTAAACATATATATATATATATACAAACACACATACATACACAAACACACACACACAGACATATATCAGTGTAGTAGCAGAGCAGCTGCCACATGACCTGGAACTCTGTGCATGTCTCCTAGTCAAGGTGCTCCTAGTTAGAAAACAGGTAGAACACTTTAAAAGTGTAGGCTGGCCATTCCCAGTGCCAGTGCCACAACACACACGCACACACACACACAAACAAATCCCACAATTAGTGATGAAACTAAAGAACAGCTTGTATATTGTAAAAAAGACAATGATCCAAAATGTACATCAAAATCAACTTTTAACTACTTCATGAAACGAAAGCTTTTGGAATGACTGTCCTCTTCAATACTTCAATACTGTACAAAATCTGTGGGCATATCTTAAACATGCTGTGCATGCAGGCCTACAAATATTCCAAAAAAGAACAATTCTGCAAGGAAAAGTGGGAAAAAATCCCAAATCAAGAAAACAGTTAGGTATACGAAACCTTTCCGATTTTGTGAGGGGTGCACAAACTAATGCACACCTGATTTATTTTCTCCAATGTGTTAAATTATGCAAATAAAGAATAACTGTGCAATTTGCAGAAATCAGCCACATTTCATATCCTCATTTGTCTCATCCAAATGTGGTGTTAACATTTTTCATTTCAGCACAATTTCAATCAACAAATGTGTAACCAACCAAAATCTCAGCTGCAGCTGTATGTGTGATTCCTATTTGGAAGTGTAAAGATCACTATTTATTTGGAAGAAGTCAGGCAAGATATTATGTTACGCTCAATCTCACATGCACACACACAGAAAAAGTCAAAGTTGTTTTAAAGTCAAATGGATTGTAATAGGAGTCAGAGATGCACCCTGAGGAATAGGTAATGTGTAGAACAAAAAGACTCATGAATATTAGATGAGGAAGTGTATGCATTGCGGTCATACGCGTACAAGTGTAAGCTTCCAAATCAGTGTGTTCAAAAAGCTCTCACACATGGACTGCACTGTAGCTCAGTACACACACACACACACAAACAGAGTGCAGCTGAAAAAAAACTACAAATTTCAACACAAACACAGAGCAACACTACACATTCAAAAAACACGCACACAGAACCTGAGAAATATTACACATTTAACACACACACACACACACACACACAAAGTCAGAGTGCACCTGAGAAATACTACACATACATTACACATGCACACACAGCACAGTGAAATACTACACACTTAAGAAACACACACACACACACACACACAGGCCCTAAGTAATACTACACATTAAAAAAACACACAGCAGAGAAATAGTACACACTCAAAACACACACACACAGCGCCTGAGAAATATTACACATTCATTTCACACACACACACACACACACACACACACAGCACAGAGAAATACTACACACTAAAGACACACACACTATCACTATGAACTAACCTAAACTTACCTTCAGTAATCCAAACCTAAACGTAACCACAGTAATCTAATATTCAACCTAATCCTGACCTCAGTAATCTAAACCTAAACTTAACCTCAGTAATCTAAACCTAACCTGAATTTAACCATATTAATCTAAACTAAACCTAAAAGTAAACTCAGTTATCTAAACCTAACCTGAGTTTAGCCTCAGTAATCTAAACCTAAACTTAATCTCAGCAATCTAAACCTAAACCTAAACTTAAACTCAGTAGTCTAAACCTAACCTGTATTTAGCTTCATTAATCTGAACCTAAACCTAAACTTAAGCTCAGTTATCAAAACGTAACCTAAATATAACCTCAGTAATTGAAATGCAGTCTTTCTGATCTAGTTTTTCAGGTTCACAAAGTGCATGTGAATAAAGTTATGCACTTATAAAAACATAAAATGTGCCAAAATAAAATGGATGATGACCCTCAAACCTCTGTCTGTCTGTCTCTCTTACTCATTCATTCACTTACACACACACACACACACACACACACACAGCACCTGAGAAATACTACACATACATTACACATGCACACACAGCACAGTGAAATACTACACACTTAAAACACACACACACACACACACACACCCTAAGTAATACTACACATTCAAAAAACACACACAGCAGAGAAATAGTACACACTCAACACACACACACACACACACACACACACACACATACAGCACACAGAAATACTACACACTTAAAACACACACACACACACACACACACCCTAAGTAATAATACACATTCAAAAAACACACACAGTAGAGAAATAGTACACATTCATTTCACACACAGCACAGGGAAATACTACACACTAAAGACACACACACACACATCAGTGTTCAAGTAAACAAACACACACACACACACACACAAACAGTACTTGTGAAATACTACACATTCAACTCACAAACACACCCACACACACACAATTTAAAATAAACTGTAAAAGAAAAATGACTATAATCACGTTCTTGCACAAACTGCTATCATCAGGGCTGGGAGGCAGGAGGAGCTCTAGACTGGGTTGCTGGTTGTTTACAGTGCATCCGTTTCTTCAGCTGGCCTAATTAACAGAATGTCCGTTCTCCGAGGTGCATCCTGTCACCACAGTGCACTGTTACACCTCTAGCAGAGACAAGCGAGCACACATGCACAAACAAGCGTCTGCTGCTATATTTGTGAGGATTTCCATTAACTTCAGAATTACTGATGCCATTTAATCTTACAACTACAGCTAAACGTGATAAAACATTTATACATTTGTACCTGAACACATAAACATAAGCCCACCTTCTAAAACCTTCTGACATTTGACTTCATCAGCTTGCACAAGAGGCACAGTATCATTATATTACCCAATAATATCACAGCATGCCTCCCCCCACCTCCCCCACCACTCACTGAGAGAAAATGCCAGTCACCAGGCACTCCTCTCTCACTCTAAATACGCTTCAGGTTTTTGTGTTTGGAGAGGCTGCAAATTAATCACTAATCAGATATTTCCATTTGTTTGGGCTGGCAACACACACACACACACGCACACACACACACACAAACACACACACACACACACACATACACACATTACCAGTGTATCACCATGAACTAAACCTAAACTTAACTTCAGTAATTCAAACCTAAACGTAACCACAGTAATCTAAAATTCAACCTAATCCTGACCTCAGTAATCTAAACCTAAACTTAACCTCAGTAATCTAAACCTAACCTGAATTTAACCTTATTAATCTAAACTAAACCTAAAAGTAAACTCAGTTATCTAAACCTAACCTGAGTTTAGCCTCTGCAATCTAAACCTAACCTGTATTTAGCCCCATTAATCTAAACCTAAACCTAAACTTAAGCTCAGTTATCTAAACTAACCTAAATATAACCTCAGTAATTGAAATGCAGTCTTTCTGATCTAGTTTTTCAGGTTCACAAAGTGCATGTGAATAAAGTTATGCACTTATAAAAACATAAAATGTGCCAAAATGAAATGGATGATGACCCTCAAACCTCTGTCTGTCTGTCTCTCTCTTACTCATTCATTCACTCACACACACACACACACACACACACGTGATCTCTGAAAGACCTATATTCTAGTTCTTCTGCATGTATTGAGGCTTGGCAGAAAATTTCCACGTCTAATGCCTTCTGTCTCTAATTACTCTTCATCATAATAGTCCCATAGAGCCCAGCAGAACGTGTATGTATGTGTGTGCGTGTGTGTGTGTGTGTGTGTGTGTGTGTGTGTGTATTTCTTTCAGCTGGAGGGCTCTTATTCAAAAGCATCACAATGATGTGCACACTCAGTAAATTACACTGGGGATGGACCGGGCTGGAAGTACGTGCACATATTACACTTGCATACCTGTGTGTATAGTAAATGTGTGTGTGTGTGTGCACAAGAGTGGGAGACAGAGAGTGTGTGTGTGTGTGTGTGTGCGCGTGTGTGTGTGTCTGTGTGTGTGTGTGTGGGTGTGTGTGTGTGTTCAAGAATCATTCTGTCTATTTAGTGTCCATTTCCTAGGTGAATTCTGCCGGGGGTGGTGTGTAATTTGGATCCTGATTTAGAAACTCAACAAAACTCCTAATATAAAACTTACACCCCCTATGACTATGAGTCATAAACACACACACACACACAAACACACACACACACACACACACAAACACACATACTTTACACTGAAGCTAAGCATTAGTAAATGTCTACTTTAGTACAAAACAAAAAAATAATACCTTAGATAACCTTTTTGCAGCTCCATTTCACATTTACAGCTCATTTGACAGCTCTTAAAGAAGAACTGCTGCATGTTACCTGTGTTTTGTGATGATATTCCTGATAACACCTATCTAGTGTTGCTTTTATGTACTGATCCTATGATACATGCAGTTGTTTAGTGCTACACTCAGCAAAATGTACCATTACATAATATAGCATGAAATCAACAGCATATCTTATTTCTCATCTTTGTTCTATTCTCACTTGTCAGTTGTGTGTTTAATAATGTACAAATGAAGCACTACTTTGGGACAAGTTACCCAGTTACCACAAGCCACACAGTGCATGGGGTGGTAGCAGCCTAGTGGGTAAAACACTTACCTGAGAACCTGATGACCACAAAGTTGCAGGTTCAAATCCCCACTTTCTACCACTGTCACCTTGAACAAGATGCTTAACCCCCAGTTGCTCCAAGGGGACTGACCCTGTAACCAATGATTGCTCTGAATAAGAGTGTTAGACAAATGTCCCCTTTACCCGCTGCATGCTAAAGACAACAGAGTCAGAATATTAAGTAAGTTGTACTACTTGAATAGTATGATATCGTGTAGAACGCAGACAACTGAATGTTTTATTACAAAGAGAGTAGACAGCCTGGTCAACTGTACTTAGTGAGGCACAATGTGTCAAACAGTAAATAAAAATGATTTGTTTCAGTTATTTTATGGTCATTTTTACAGCCTCTTTGTTTGTTCTAACCAATGTGATGTCAGAAACCAAAAATACTGTGAAACTATCATCGACAATGTCTTAAAAGCACATTTGAAGTATGTTTCTGCTATACTGCCCATCCCAACCTGAATGAACATTAACACTGAGATGTGTGTTGTGTTTCTCCTACAAAGTTATAAGGTTTTGTTATGACAGCAATAACTTCATTATAGTAAATACTGCATTGTGTGTTCAGTAGTGTTTCCTCCTATCATTAAACAGGTCAGTATTCACACAATTCAAATATCAGGATGTAACTGGTCTGATATCTTTTACTTTTTACATGTAAAGAACCACTGCAGTCAGATCCCAAACCTGGTATGGATCCAAATCGTTGATCTGACTGTGTGAAGTTTTGCTGCATTGCACAGACGAGCTTGGTTTTGCTGGAGGAGAAGCATCTAGACTCACATAAGTCTAATCACAGTCTGTTTTAATCAGAGCAATTCTTGGTGCTTGGAGTAATAGAAAGTTTTATTCCAACAAACTGACATAAAATATTTAGAGTGGTTGTATTGAAATATGGTGTTTCAATAATATAAGACTTTGGTAATAAAAGCCTTGAAGTTCGTGCACGATTTCCTCTTGGCCATTTTATTACAAGAAAACCGGCGAGAGCTCCCCCTTCTGGATGCTTGCAGACATGAGCAGCCAACTTCCTTCAGGTTAATGCTGGCCTTTTTCAAACCTTAAAAATCAGAAGCTTGAAAATAAATGTCTTTGTAAATGTTATACAGATTGCAAAATGTATTCACTGTACTTTTTGACTTTGTTTGATGGCATCACATACAAAGGAGTTGACTTAAAAGGGTCTACCACCCGACCTGAAATAAAATCCAGGGAAAACACTATAACGTGACAGCAATAAGCAAATGGGCTTTTCTGAACCCAATACCTGCTAAGACACAGACGTCAGAATATATATTTTTTTATTTCTAGGTCATGTGAGGTAGTGCTAGTGTGTGTCTGTGCAAGTGTAAGTATGTGCACTCTCAGTGAGACCTACTTTAGTAGGTAGTGCAGTATTGGAGACCTCTCTCTCTCTGTCTCTTTCTCTCTCCTTCTCTGTGTCTCTCTCTGTGTCTCTCTCTCTCTCTCTCTCTCTCTCTCTCTCTCTCTCTCCCTGTCTATCGGGGTTATTCTATAAAAAGGTGCTGCATAGCTGTGG
>JBBPCY010000082.1:1462745-1481480 GCA_037974405.1 Brachyalestes nurse
ATTTTAACGGTAACTGTAACGGAATACAGTTACTCATAATTTGTATTCTAATTACGTAACGCCGGTACATGTATTCCATTACTCCCCAACACTGGTTTTAATTAGCTACAACAACACAGATGGAAACTTAACATTATGCAGCATCTCTAAACTCCAGCTTGAATAGGTGATTAAGTTAGACTGATACTTTTGGTTAGATAGACTGATAGATTTGGTTTTGGGCAGTTTTTGGGAGATACAGGCACTACTTCTCACAACACAAGGTCAGATCCATCTGTGGTATAATATCATGACATTTTGATGCATTGTTAGTCCTCTAATTTCGAATTATATTTCTTTTGTTGTAATACGTGTAGGCTTTGGCCACATAATTAAGATAATACTACAATGTTGGCATCGTTGCTCTTTTCAGCCTTTCTAGCTTGTACAATAACACAACCAAAAACATAACATTACAGAGCAACTCGAAACTCATTAAGTGAAAGGATATGGAAAGTTACGGACAGAGCATGGAAAGGTCGAGGTCACAGTTTTAATTTGTGTCCATGTCGTGCACAGTTTGGTCAGTGTGCGGCAGACTATGGGTTCACACTCCGGATGGGCCACAGAGACTATAGTGTACTGAAGTAACTTTGCTTTCCATCGGAGCAGTGAATTAGATGCAGAAATATTTTAACACGTTTGAGCTGCTGACAGTGCGTCAGATTTTGAGAGAGGAATGTTCTGTCAGTCTGTGAAAAAGGCTGCTTATTTATTTATTTACTTTAAAGTAAGCACACAATCTGTGACACACTACAGTGGTCTCCATCTGGACGTTCGAAATCTGCTCACTTCGGTTAGATATGACATTTCGTGGGCCTTCAAACGTTTGCTAACTTGCAAAACATAATGACTGCGTTTTTTAATACTGTCTTTGTAAGCTATTTTAATAGTTTCTTTTTTTGTCAGTTACTTGGGATTCTAATTAGTCCTCATGAATGGATACTAAAACAAGGGCAAGTTAAACACATTTATATTGTAAAGCCCACCAAAAGTTATACAGAAAATCTACACTACATACTTTTTAGGGTTAACAACATATTACAATACATTTCATATTGATTTGTATCTAACTGATCTATTACTAACTGGACAATAACATCATTTGTGTTGTTCTTGCACTGCATTCCAGCACATTTAAATAAAAAAAATGATCATGAGATTAAAACCCTGTAGACCAGATGCACGTAGGAGCACAGCCCGATGCCAAATGTGCTCTGGTGCGATCGCAATATGTGCACACCAAAATTAAAATTAGACTCTGCAACTAATTGCACATAGGAACATCTACTAACTGTGCAGTACAGGATCTAAAAAGCCAAGCAAAAAATAAGAGCCATCAAAAAGATTAGGACAAAACATAAATAAAGGAGAAATAATAATAATAAATAAAGTTCCTTCCCATCAAAACAACCCTGCAGGGGGCTGTAATTGTACTCCACATAAAATAAGGAATTTCCAGGAGCGCACCAAATCACACTTTATACCACGCCTTCCCACACACCTACGCCTAATTTCTGTCTGTGTTATTCTTTTGGTAAATATTCGGCACATGTTTGAGGCTGTGGCTCCTTCTAGCTGCCTTGTCTGCTGCCATTGATAAAAGAAGCCTTTGAATCACATTTGAATCACTAAGGCTAATTTTGAATGGTGGAGCAAATTCGCACAGAAATGTCTGTTCTGTCTGTAGTACATCCAGAGGAATATTTAAATATTAAAACTTCCAATTACTCCAGTCATTTTTGCCATCATTCCCCCCACATTGTCTTCCCTCAAATACATTCAAGCGATGGCCCAGAAACTATGTACGCCAGTTTTGCCCATAATACAACTGAGAAACAAAGAGGCAGATTCTTGAAACCCCATGGCCTACATAACATGTAACATTCTTTTTGTAAACAGTCAGCTGCCCTTTACATTGCGTGATCGTTTCTTAATGCATGTACCCAAAAATGGCCCAAAAGTGTTTGTTACACAATAAAGTTAAGTCCGTTTTCATTTCCATTTCTTCTGTAAAGTTCATTCAGTGATTTCAGAGACAGGTTTTGTAACAGTGATGATTTATGGGATAAATAAACTATGAATGTATACTTTTTATGTTTTCTAAAGTATATAGGCCACATAAATGTATGTTGTCATTGATGTGTAGTGTAGAGCATGAAGTTCCTCTCTCTGGCAAGCGCGGTTCCAATCCTGCCTGCTTTTGTTGAACACAATGAAAGTCTCTCACAAGAGCCGAGTCCCACGAGACGGCAAACAATGTCACAAACCACTGAGCTGAAACCGCTAATTATCAGCCACAGCAGACTGCGCTGGATTTCTTAGCATTTCCCAACACTGCTGTTTTCTGTGTTTCCTTCATCTCTCTCTCTCTCTCTCTATCTCTCTCTCTCTCGCTCTTTGTCAAACACATATGTTCACTCTAACTTGCTCACTCTGTGTCAATAGTCCCTTCTAAATATCATGTCAAAATAAAAGGTCCAGGGTATTTTGGGATACTTAAAATATCACACGTTTGACACAAGTTGGATACCACAAACATGCAGCCTCGCCGTCAATTGTACGCCTTTACATCAACAAACTTTTGGTTTTACTTTTGGTAATAATGTTGTTGAAGTAATTTCATTTAATTAATGTTGACATTTGAGTAAATTAGGTAAATTGAATGCATCATTTTTTTCAGTCTTTTTACATTTTGACGTTTTTGTGTGTACATATACACTCTCTCAAACATAAGCATAAACACTAATGTAAGAGCAGAAAGTTTTTAATCTAAGCAGTGCCTAAGACTCTCCATCAGGCTTATTAAACTGACTGCTTGTAGCTATGAGATGAACACCTTTTAATAAAACCAATTACACACAGCAAATGAAGCTCTACCGCTCCTGTTTCTTCACCGAGGGACTTCGCAAAACGTTGTCTCTAAATTTATTAGCTGTTATTACTTATTTTTTTTAGTTTGAAGCAAGAGTACTCCCTGTAACGACGCCTGTAATTAAGTTTTCACTCAGACAGGCTACACATTTGACATGTACCTACAAGTCCTCTGTGTTCTTCTATTACCGACATGTCTTTTTTGGCTGTTCACTATTAGATACATAAGAGTGGAGGAAAACGGGTGCTTCAAGCAGTCTAAACTTACACAGTATGGCCAAAAGTATTGAGATGTCTGACCATTACACCAACAGGGACTTTAATGACATTGCATTCAAATACATAGACTTTAATATGGAGTTTGTCACCCCTTTGCAGCTATGAGAGCTTCCACTCTTCTTGGAAAGCATTAAGTACTCACAGAAAGTAAGGGCCCTAGTCCAAACCCTGAAAAACTCATGTCCGAATACTTTTGTCCATATAGTGTATGAAAACCATATAATGTATAAAACTAGGCCTAGGGCATTGTCCCGTGATTACCTTCAAACCTTAATCTAACCCACATATCTTCAACCCAGGTCACGGAGGTCCACCTACTTCAACTCAGTAATGGGTTATTAATTAGCTGGAAGAATTAGGTGTACTGGCAGAATACTGAACATTAAAATGTGCGGGGAAGGGAGTGCTGCAGTACCAGGATTGCGAACCACTGGTGCAACCTCATCTTTAGATTTTGGTCCATTTGATGCAATACCCTCCCAATGACGGAGGATCTTTATTAAAGATGCTAGTGGCGTGCCTCAGGGCTTGATCATAAGGCCCATGTTGTTTTACTTGTGAAACAGAGCAAACAGCCATAAATATAGGCACAAAATCTTGAGTGATGGCATGGGATGGATGAGGTTAATCAGATACCCAAACAAGAAGTCTACTACGGACAAACCTTATAGTTCCGCAAGTTTTCAGCCCACTCTTATAGAAAATAATCATAATTTGTCCCATTTTACAAATGGCTCTCACCCTCAAGCCCATAAAGCCGAAGTGACATCAAATATTTCACTGTATTTTAACAAATAAATCCATTTCACAAATAAATCCATTCGCATGACTGGTTGCTTCATAACTATTTTAAATTAGTTTATTACTTTGTTATTTTGTTATTTTCATTGAGTATACATGCTAATTCTAAAGTGTTTATGTATGTATTTATGCTGCTTGTCATTTTCAGTACAGATGACACTGAAAATTTGAAAATTAGTCAGAATATTACTGAGTATAAGATATAATGCAGGCCTCTAATATGAACTTATGTTCATATTTGTTCACTTAATCAAGTGTATAATGAAGGTATATGTAGTTTGTGAAAATACAAAATACCACATATTTTCCTGGAATACAGGTTTCAGGCCGGGTTCAACCTGATTTTTCACATGCATCATCGGGCTTGGTTTGGCTTTGGCTTTTAATGAGTGCTCTCTCTCTCTCTCTCTCTTTCTCTCTCTCTCTCCCAGTGAAACCATGTATGTTGAGATGATGAGAGCTAGCAGAAAGATCACAGCAGATCTTTACCCTTGTTTGTAAAGTTTAAGGTGTTCAAGGTGTTATGCATATGCAGCAGCAAGAGGAACGTTAGCACAGTTGATCTGAGTCGAGGTAAGGCTGTTCGCTGACAGGTATAATCAGCAATATCAAAAATAAACTTGGGTTCGAGCTTCAAATTTAGAAGTACTAGTCGGGCCGAGCAAGGTTGGGTTGGCTGAAGCCTTGAAAACACGGTGATGGGTCAGGTTCTATTTCATACTCATCCAGATCTCTTTAAATCACAAAAATCAGCCACAAAGCTGGTACAGAGCACCTACTATGAGTAAAGCAGCAAAACGTTTTTATTTTTAAAAGGTAAAGCATAATAGAATAACATCTGTTCAAAATAATCAAATTGCAAAAAGGATTAAAATGTCCATACAAAGACTTTTCTTCTACTTGCACTGGGCACTCTGGAGTTTGGGTATGTGCTCCATCCCTGCAGGGGGTTTGTGTCCCAGTTGGGAAAGACTGACTACACCTGTGCTCTCCATAGTGGGTCAGAGCATCTGCTGTTCCAAAAAATTCAAATCAATCACACCACCAGTGCTTACAAGCATGTTGGCAGCCCAGTCGAACCAAGCCTGACACTACGACGTCATCAATAATTTATGACTCAGAAGCGAAGTACAAGCAGCATCGCTGACAGTTCACTGGTATTCTCATTAAATGTTAATGTGTGGCAGTAGCCTGAGTCAATCTTGCTAGGCTATATGGTAAGACAGCAACTAACATATAGCACTTGGCACCAGCAGAATGCAAGTAGGCGGAGGTTACGTAATATCTGTGGCAAGGAAGAAACGCCTCTCTAACACACACACAGACATCCACACAAACACATATTCCCTCTGTGCTACACTCACACTCAGAGCTGCTTATTAAGAGAGTTAGCTCACCCTGAAAAGAAAAGCTTGGCACTAGCAATCATTTACACAAGGAAGCTGCATCTGCTGGTTGCAGGTACACACACACACACACACACACACACACACACACACACACACAGTTATTCGCACACTCATACACACATCCCTACATTTGAATATTATCAGCAAACACACACATATCTACTCTTTCACAGGACGTCAGCTCCCAAATGCCACCGCTGTGCATTTTGGGTAAAATTTCACGTAATTGCACTTCCTTATTTACATGTGCCGGCTTTCCTACAAGTTTACGCTTCGCTTTCATCTCCTTGTCTATTTATTTCATTATTTAAAAAAAATTTTATTAAAGTAACCTGAACCAGTACGTATTTGTGTTTTAAAGATTCAGATTTGATTGTAGACAAAAGTAAGTGAATAAGCTGAAAATATACATTAATCAGCCATAACATTAAAACCAACTGCCTAATATTTTGTCCTGTAAGTTGCAAGGTGAGGCATCCGTGGTTCGGACTAGTTTGTCCAGCAGATCCCACAGATACTAGATCAGACTGAGATCTGGGGAATTTGGAGGCCAAGTCAACTTCTTCAACTCTGTCATGTTTCTCAAACCGTTCCTGAACAATGTCTACAGAATATGTCTTAGTAACATCACTATAAATGCCAGAACCCAAGGTTTCCCAGCAGAACATAGTCCAGAGTAGGGTGACCAGATTTAGGATTGTGAAAAAGAGGACACCTTACCAGGGGGTAGGGTGGAGGGGGGGGGTTTACTTTGTGTACCGGCTCGATGGTGGTTCGGGGGGGGGGGTCTTATTGAGGGGTTGTGGGATGAGGCTGAGAAGCACTGACGTTCACCCGTGTTTCCAGGGGAGAAATGCGCATCTCGGGTTGAGAGCCATGGTCCGGGTGGAGTTTTATGTTTTATGTGCATCTCGGGCAGACGAATGTGTAAGTAGCCCAAAATCCCAGACGATTCTAAAATTCCGCCTGGAAGCCGGACACAGGTCTCAAAAAGTGGACACGTCCGGGAAAAAGAGGACGTCTGGTCAGCCTAGTCCAGAGTATCAAACTGTCGCCTCGTTGACTTCCCATTTTACATCCTGGTGCCATTTCTTCCTAAGCGATGCACATTGATTGATAACAATCAGCCACAGCATTAAAATCACTGGCCTAATATTATGTAGGCATACCGGTCTGGCTCATGCCACCAAAATAGCTCTGACCCATTGAGGCAGGTCTTCTGTGTTATCTAGACATTAGCATCCGATCCTTTGAGCCCTATAAGTTGTGAGGTGGGGCCTACATGGATCAGACTAGTTTGTCTAGCACCTCTCACAGAGCACATCGTACAGGGGAATTTGGAGGCCAGGTCAACATTTTGAAGTCTTTTTCTCAGCCTCTCTTTTTCTCATGGTGCGTCTAGGTGTCACCTCTCCCCCAGTTTATCTACACCCATGCACCCAACCAGCCACATGATGTAAAAGAAAGTGTGATTCATCAGACCACCTGTATGGTGGTCATATTTCTGGTTGAATACTTTTATGGAACAGTTATGCATCATTTTGTGAACACTAGACTTAAATGAATTGCAAATTAGGATTGAATTGTAACTTTCCTCTATGTGTTTGCAATTTATATGTCACTTATTTTTTCATAAATTTAGGTTCATTCTTGATTTGACCAAGACAACTAGCATATCAAACTTTTTTTTTGGTTCAAGGCTTGAACGCCGAATATTGTGTGCTAAACCGCCAGTTACTTGTTGATCTGTGGTCATGTACACATTTTCCGTGTGTTTTTCACCTGGTCAGACTTATTTGTTATTAGGTCAAATTTCCTCAAATAAACCTCTGTTGTTTCATGGAGGCTAAAATAAAAATAATTAATTTCATGTTGCACAAATGTACATAGCAAAGTGATGGAAGTAATATCAATAGCTGCTCACCCAAATTTTATGTGCCAGTGTTGAAAAAACATGCTTCAACCTCAATCAAAGCACTGGCAAAATTAACATACCACTGTAGTTCCACTTTGAATTTTAGATTTCTTTGTTATCTGCTGCTAATGTGCCACAGTGCAGGTCATGTACAATGTCTATTTATGTCACATCTCCAACAGTGGCACAAGTACAAAAAACAAAAAGCAAAGGGTAACACTTTACTGAAGGGTAGCATTCATATCTATAGTTAAGGTGAAATGACATCGAAATTGGCAAAAGCAGCCTTTTCGGCAGCTGATGTTTGTCAAAAAAAAAAGGCCCTTATAAATGAAAGGCTTATGAAGGTATTATGTGGCCTTCAGAGTGCCCTTCAGTAAGATAAAAAATAACAAAAACCCCCCAAAAATCACGACTGGGTTTGCTTTAAAACAGCTGATACCTGTTCATTAAGTGCCAGAGGTCAATACTGGGGTATTGCAGACTATAACATTCCTTTTCACGTAACAAACCTGATTCAGCCCAACAGCTAATTAGCAAGAATCTCCTGTGTTGAATTTGAAAAGGCCCATAAGAAATCCACTCTGACATCATTGCATTAAAATATCTCTCGTGTCAGATCAGGACATTCGTATTTATATTATAGCACTGACAAAACAAAACATCTATTTAATTTTCGCAGAATATAAATACTGTTGGTGTACTTTGTTTTTCATTTTTCAGGGTATTATTCTTTCCTCAAACATCTCAAGAATGAAATAAAGAGTTTATATGACATGGGTGTTAAATAGAACCTGAGGAGACCTTAGTTAACCAGCATCCCCGGCTGTTTCCACATGCGCGATATGTTCCCTGAAATACATCAGCCGTTCTCTCAAATGATAAGGGTTCTTTCTCTCCCTGCGCCGCTGTCAAACTCCATCATGAAGTAAAAACCTTGTCATTTCTGTTTTTAAAAAACATTTTCAAAAGATTCAATTCTCAGGTTTCGGTTGAACAGGGAGAGACTTTCAGACTTGACCCAGATTCTGGGAAAGGTTTCCTTCAGGGATGCGACCTAGAAGTGTCATCTTCCAAAAAAACATGACGATGGCTGCATGCATATAAACAGGAGTTAGCAATTAGATTTGTTTAGGAAGAAACATATTCTGCTCCTCCGTAGATTCACATGCTGAAAAATGATTCATTATTGAGGAGTTCTTGCATCAATTTGAAAATCTTACCAACAAAAGCGTGGCGAGATAAACAGGCCAAGGAGCGGGATTCTTATGCAATGACAGATTTGAATTTCATAAGGATAAAAAATGAGTTCACGGAGACGGGGAAGAAAAGGAGAGGAAGAGGATACAGTAACCTCAGCTTCGACTCAGACGCTTATCCGACTGATATCTGCACCCCTAAAAGTTTCCTTCACTCACACGGTGCTCTGTATAAAATCAGCCACATCAGACACAGATACACACACAGACACAGACACACTAATAATAAAGCCTTAATAAATAATGAAGTCTTAATAAAGCCACAAAGCAATATTGACAATGTTATTAGTGAGCATGCAAAAGGAAGTGGTTAACCTGTTCTAGCGCTGAGTCACATTGGTTAATTTATTTATCACAATATTTTTTAAAGTGAAATTAAAGTTTAAACAAAGGAAAAACAGCTTGTCTTGACTGAACTGTTTTGCTCTACTCTGCTTCACCAAAGAATGCCTTATGCATTGATTTCCAAAAAGCCCACCCACGTATATGACTGTACCCAGTCTTTTCTATTAACCTAAATCTCCTGTAGCTTATGGGTATGTAGTACGACTTCATTTACAATAAAGACAGGCTTGTCTTGTCCATCGTTGGCTCTAATAATTAGATTGGGATAATGAGTCCTCTATTTCAACCCTAAATCAGAGGGGGGAAATGATGTTGTGTACTTCTAAGTGTTCTTTCATCATTAATTTGGAATCACACATGCACAAACACACATACACACACACTCCCACACATCTACACAAACAGCACTGAGGAGATGAAAATGATTTACTAGGTCAGGCTTAGAGAGCGAGAGCGATTATTTTATTATTCATTGATGTTAAAAAAAAAGTTTACTTCATGCATGAATAACATCATTGCGGTGTTTAAAAAAAGCTTTAATGTACTTCAGTGAATGTTATTCGGTTCTTCAACTTTTTCCACTTTTTTTTTATCCCTCTTTATTTTTGAACACTACAGCCACAATTTTAGAAACATGGCTTTTTTTCTACCCAATTAATTCCACTCCACTTGCCGGGCCTTATAAGTTTCTCCCCCAGATTGCCAAACAACTCTACCATGTGAAGCAGCAAAATTGTTTCACTTGTACTTCTCATTTTGTCAGTTAAGGTGAATGTAGAACCGTCTGGTTTGACAGGAAAGGGTCATTTGATTGACATGCAACATTACCAAACATGTTTTTGTGCGACATGGTTTTACGCTACAACAAAAACACACCCACAGGAAACAAACTGATATGTGTCTGCAAAAATGCAAGACAATCTTGATTTGAAAATATGATTCAAGTTTCAAGATTCTTTATTTGTCACATGCATAGTTATACAACTAAAACACGCAGTGAAATGTACCCTGAACCGCTCCTTTTTTATAAAATAAGTAAAATTTAGAAATCTAGATTTAAAACACACATCTAAAAATAAAAAGAACAACTACTTAAACAAGGAACACAAGTCTGGTCAGCCTACTCCAGAGTATCAAACTACCCTGTCGCCTCGCTGACTTCCCATTTTACATCCTGGTGCCATTTCTTCCTAAGCGATGCACATTGATTGACAACAATCAGCCACAGCATTAAAATCACTGGCCTAATATTATGTAGGCATACCGGTCTGGCTCGTGCCACCAAAATAGCTCTGACCCATTGAGGCAGGTCTTCTGTATTATCTAGACATTAGCATCCGATCCTTTGAGCCCTATAAGCTGTGAGGTGGGGCCTACATGGATCAGACTAGTTTGTCTAGCACATCTCACAGAGCACATCGTACAGGGGAATTTGGAGGCCAGGTCAACATTTTGAAGTCTTTTTCTCAGCCTCTCTTTTTCTGTAAGCTACATTATAAGTTATAAGATGATGAGAACAAACCTTTTTAATCTAATGACTATATCACACTCTGGGGGGCTTGTTGTTGTTGTCAAAGCACACAGAGCAAATACGGGGGGGTGGTGGCCTAGTGGGTAGGATACTTGCCTCTGGACCAAGAGGTCATGGGTTCATGGAAGTCGCTTTAAGATAAAATGCTGCAAATGTAAAATATCTGTGATCGTGTGTTTCTTATAAGACTACTCAAACTGGCTGCAGGGAAAAGCATTCAGAGAGCCAATCAGAATGAAAATGGCAAAGTTAGATGTATCACACATTCCATACACGTGTAGACAAAATGTCTGTGGTTCAGAAAATCATCTGAGGCACATGAAGCCTGTTATGTTTTCAAGCCAGCAACCATGAAGAATCCGTGTGAACCCTGGTCCATACCAAATAAGTAAATCGCGACCCCATGAGAAGGTCAGTCTCAGTCCACCTTTGAAGTATGGGCACAAAATGGATCAAATAAGTCTAAACTGAGCCAAAGTAAACTGTCATCTGCATAACTTTCTTAGAACCTGCGACCGACAAATTTCTGATCTCTTGTGATATCTTTACCCCAAACAGATAGCTTCAGACTGAGGTACAGTCAAAGCCATAATAAAATACTCAAGACAGTGTAAGCTGCTTAAAGCTGTGTGTTACAGGGATTTTATTATAAGTATCATGTGAAAAAAAACTAGACGATGTGAGGACTCAAAACCCTTAAGTTCAGTTAGGCCAGCACGGTTCAGAAAGTTTGATGGACATTATCCCAGTGACCATCAATGATATCCCTAATACACTGCATGGACAAATGTATTGGGACACCTGCTCATTACACCAGTTGGGACTTTAAAGACATTGCATTCAAATACATAGACTTTAATATGGAGTTGGTCACCCCTGTGCAGCTATGAGAGTGTGCACTCTTCTCGGAAGGTTTTCCACAAGATTTTGGAGTTTCTGTGGGAATTCATGTCCATTCATTCTGTAAAGCATTTATGAGGTCAGGCACTGATTCTCGGAATCTCTGTTCAAGTTCATTCCAAAGGTGCTGGATGAGGTTGACGTCAGGGCTCAATGGCCAGTTAAGTTCTTTCACATCGAACTAATCCAACCTTGTCTTGATGGACCTTGCTTTGTGTACTGGGACACAGTCGTGCTGTAATAGAAAAGGTTCTTCCCCAAACTGGGTCCACAGAGTTGGAAGCATGGCGTTATCCAGAATGTCTTGGTCTGCTGAAGTATTAAGATTGTCTGACGCAATTATGATTCTCTGGTTGCCATTTAGAATGCAAACAGTGTCTAAAGAAGTCAATCAAGTGTTCTATCTTTGGTTCCATGTGAGCTAGCTAAATTCTTTCTACAGGATAAGTTCCTTACTCTCCATGCTAAATAAAGTCAGATAAAGATAAAATAAGATAAAAATGCATTTTTGTGGCAACCCTTCAAATGCTGGGTTTAAGCTGAACAGCATGCACTATTTTCCAAGTGAACCTCACTACAAAACTTTGCTATCTAAAGAAAACCATGTGTGTCCATTTTTTTGCCTATTTTCACTTTTCTACCATTCTACCATTTAAACACAGCAGCTTCTTTTTACAGAGTGAAAGTTTTGTAATGAATGAACTAATAGAAATGCTACACATCACTCATAAATGATTTACATTATAAGCAAAGCACATATATAAAATACCGTCTAAAATTAATGATATGTCAATTTTGATTTCACTGACTGATCATTGTAGCCCTAACCTGTTTTCACAGCTCCATCATCATTCACCATCAGCATCATTCATCACCAACAACATTAATGCTGGGATGAAATCCAGGCCTTTGGAGGTTTCAATGGTCAAATTAAAACGAGCAAAAGAACAACAATCATTTAACATTCTGATGTTTTGTAAATCACTTCACTCTGAAAATTTAAAACAGCAAATAAAAATAATTAGAAGCACAAGGCAGGTGCGAAGCGACATGATACTGAGAAACAGTGTGACCATGACGTACAGCCTGGTGTGACTCACTCCTCATTCTGTTATGCTGGAATCTGATGGGTTTTAAATTGGGTCATGTGCTCACTGTCTTCTCGCATGGTGTTTTCACTCTGTTTTTTTTTACCTTTCTTTTGCAAGCCAGTATGCTTCAAGACTGCCCTCTTTCTTTCATCTGATTCGTTTACAGATAATTAGACCCAAGGGAGAGGGGGATAACTGTTGAAAAAGAGGGAGACAGCAATGGAGGGAAAGAGAATAGAAACTGCAAGACATGGAGAGAGAGAGAGAGAGAGAGAGAGAGAGAGAGAGAGAGAGAGAGAAAGAGAGGAGAGAAAGACAGAGTGAGAGAGAAAGATGGAGTATAAAAGTGAACGACAGTAGAAAAAAGAAGAGAGAGCAAGCGAGAGATAGAGAGAGAGAGAGAGAGAGAGAGAGAGAGAGAAAGACAGAGTATAAAAGAGAGAGCAACAGAGGAAGAGAGAAAAAAGGGAGGACGAAAAGAGAGTAAACGTAAGCAGAAGAGAGAGAGAGAGAGACAGAGACAGAGACAGAGAGTGAGAGAGAAAGACAGAGTATAAAAGAGGGAGCGACAGAGTAAGAGAGAAAAAAGACAGGAAGAAAAGAAAGAGTAAATGTAAGCAGAAGAGAGAGAGACAGAGACAGATAGTGAGAGAGAAAGACAGAGTATGAAAGTAGAAAAAAGAAAAAAGAGAGGGAGAAAAGAAAGTAAATGTGAGAGTAAGAGAGAAAAAGAGACAAAAAGTGGGAGAGAGACAAACAGTGGAAGAGAGAGAGAGAGACAGAAACAGAGCGAGAGAGAAAAAAAGAGTATAAAAGACAGAGCGACAGAAGAAGAGAGAAAAAAGAGAGGAAGAAAAGAGAGTAAATGTAAGCGGAAGAGAGAGAGAGAGAGAGAGAAAGAGAGACAGACAGAGGGGGAGAGATTGAAAATAAGTGAAAAACAGACAATGACAGACAGAGAATGAAAAAGTGGCATGTACAAAATGAGGACGAGAGAAAGAGAGATCTGAAGCAAATAAAAAATAAACAAAAATAAACTGAAAAACATTCTGTCCCCTGAAATAGATTTTAAAACAACATTAACACCAAAAACAATTCTACAGACTTGACTGCCCATTATGGAAATACACACAGACTATTTACAGTATCACACACAGCCCTTTTTAAAGCCATACGCCACTGTTATTTTGCCTATATGTACTGCTTCCTTCTACAGCAGGGGGTGTGCGCACTGTACTATACACCCGCAGTGCGAATTTTCTGCTTTTAGAAGGTTGGGTACATTTGTTATGGTAAGCATAACCTAATTTTATATATATGTACTGCAAGCGAATTGTGACCACTTTATCATTGTCTCATTAGTTCGGCTCTTAAGACTGTTCTGACAGTGATTAATTCCTAACAACCAATAAACAAAGTCTGGCAGTCCGACTGTTCTAGAAAAAGCCGGCGCCTCGGCGTTTTCTGCTGCTGACAAGTCTTCTCACTCTCTCCAGGGGGCCGCCGGAACCCTAATTAAGTCATAGTAAGAATTATGTGACATTTTTGATGGAGCTTGTAAGCAGAAAGTAATCAAATCTGACTTACACCTCGTAAAAGATCAGATGTGTATGTGCAGTAGGGCACAATTGCATGAGCACCTTCTGTTCTGTGTTTCTGTTAACGTCTTAAAGTCACAGTTCAGTCAAAAATCTGATCTACAAAACTTGAAATGTGCCAACATTAAGTGATATTAGACACCAGCAAGTCTACTTGAGGTTGTGTTACTGAATATGGTTTGAGGCAAATGTGTGATGATAGGCATTTACTTTATTTTTTGGGACATACTGGGATTACATATTCCAGTGGTGCACAAATCCTGGTAAAACAGAATGAATGCCAAACACACCCTTTATTTTTCAATCACTTAAAAAATCACATTCCAAAACACGTTTCTCTCATAAATTCTGAAAAACTGACTTTAAAATTGCAAAAGTAATAGATAGTATGTGTTTTTAGGCCAGCTGCATTACTTTTATCTCTTGAATTGTGTACAAAATACACTGCCATGGAGTTTCACTCACAAAAACAGCTGGAACGTTAAACTAAGTCAACTGTAATCTAGACCTTGCTGTGTTTCCTAGTAATATACTGGCCTCTGGTCACACATGAGCCCTTATGGTAATTCAGGGCTGCTCGACGGCAGGGCCAAAAGTGGGCCTCAGCAGAGGTGACTGCATCGCTGCATTCTGATTGGTCAAAGGTGACACAATGCTGAGACAAACTATCAACTGGGAAGTCGATGAAGCACATGCTCTACTATCTATCTGGGCTGAAGATAAATTAGGGTGCGAGTTTTCTAATGCAACGTGAAGGTGTACCAGGATTAGGTGGGTTGATCTTTCATCAAATAACTACACAATGGCAAGAAAAAACTCAAGCAATACTATGAAAAGATAAAAGACCTCAATAACAAATCGCCCCTGAAAGGAAAAACGTTCTGATTCTACTCCATGGACACCATAGAAGATTCTACTCTTTGGGGACGACCATAAACTGAGGGGAGACAATCGCACATCAGAAACATCGTTACCGGACTGATCGTGCTACTACTTCCATGCCATCACAGTACGGTTTAGGTACAGCATGGTTCATGTGTACCAATGGAAGAGTGCCTTTTGTGGATAACTAAATGTAGTTATGTAACTAAATGTAACTAAAATGTAACAATGTATATTTTTCTGCTTTGGTCCATAATAAGTGAACCGAACTGCACGTATAAACACACCCTAAACGACACTATAGTTACAAGAAGATTGTTCAGCTGACAGCCTAATAACAGTAATAGGCCATAATAGCAGTGCAGTTCATTAGAGCAAGTGAGAACTCTGCCATACAAACCTTAGTGGGTCGAGGTCCCCTAAGCAGGTCCGTCTCAGTTCTCTTCCAAACAAACTTTGCTGCTTTTCCTCTGAAGTATGAACCCAATCCAGACCAAAGATGTCTAACAGACCACAGACAGTGTGAACCATCATCTCCTCTCTGCAGACCTTCTTTGCTTTGTGCTAAAGACAAATTTCTGACCCTGTTTTGACCCGTATGTGTGTTTATCATCTCTTCATGAGCTCTGTAATTATAGAGCAGATAAGTCCGAAGCTGAGTTTTTTCCTGTTCTGTTTCTCTACAATTATACAAGATAAAATAAGACAGATAAAAGCAAAGCGCCCATAGAGAAAAAAGAATAACATTTAGCACGTTTAGTATATATTATCACAGTTATTGTTGCCAAATGTACAAAACCAACTATGACATTTTTATCATGCATACCTATTTTTACATCTTTACGTTCAGTGTGAATACTAAGAGAAACAGGATGTAAATGCAATAATGTAGCATTTTCTTGGGGATCCAGGAATGGTCTGAATATCAGGGATTGCACACTTTTTTAGACATCAATTTTAAAGACTTTTATTTTTTTTAATTCAAAGACTCAACACTGCATAGTTTCAGACACAGATTTTAACTACTGTTAACTACTAAAACACTGCTCACTTTCTCAGTTGCTTTTTAATGTGTAACTTGCTCGATTGTTGCACTTTCTCGAGGCATGTGGCACATGAAACAGACTTATAGACATTAGGAGGCACACATGCATCCAGCATGTAGCTTATTTACTAACAAGTGAAAAAGAAATAATAAATAAAAACAAATCTCTATCACTTACTTGAGGCAGAAAGTAAGGATTTTTCAAGGTCTTTCAAGGATTGTAAAGTTCCCTAGGGGCTGTGGAATATTTTTTAGGTAATGCCAATGTGATCTTTCAAATCAGATCAGGACATCCTTAGATGTATTTAAACTACAGGGTTAATATGAGTAGCAAAGAAAAGTAAAACAAACCACGTCATTTCTGTTGCTTAATATCAGAATCAGAAAACTTCCCGGAGGAAATTGCTTAAGAATTGTTTAATAGTTGAAGAAACAGCTGCTGTCTGAACGCTGTACTGAAGCACGACATCAGTGATTACAGAAATGAAGCATATGGAGTTTAATAATTGTTTATATTGTTTAAAGTCGGAAATTGTCTGTTTAAAGTTTGGGAGACTTTAACAGCCATATTTAAACTGGTTCAGGTACTACTGTGCCTTAGGTCTGTTTGACATACACTAAGAGAGAGAGAGAGAATGAGAGAGAAGGTAAGAGAAAAAAGGAAAAGAGAAAGAAAAATGCTAAATACTAACAAAGAAAACAGCAAGAGAAAGCATGAGAAGAAAGAGAGAAGAGAGAGAGAGAGAAAGAGTGAGAGAAGAAAAAAAATAAGTGAAAAAGAGACCAAAAGAGAGAGAGTGAGAAAGAGAGAGACAAAGCAAGAGAAGAAGAGAGAGAACTCTACTAAGTAGACTGCCTTTAACGCGCGCACACACACACACACACACACACACACACACACAGGTGCGTTTGATCAATAGAAGCGGTTTGGCGAGTGTCAGCATGCGGGGGGGTAAGGGGTTTATTTCCCACGAGAGCAACACACACACACGCAAACACACACACACACACATCCCTAAATGACACACTCCCAGAATGCCACACACATGCTCTATAGAATTAATTTACTAAAAATAACCTTCGAGTTATGTGATCACAGGCAGAGACGCAAATGAAAACTTGGTCATCGGTGATAACTGCTGTTTTCTCCAAAGTCCACCATAGTGTCCACTGCAGAGAGGAGATACTGGACCAGCTTAATTAAAAGTGTGATTAATACCATCGGCTACAAAAAGATAGCGCTGCTGAAACTCCTCTTAGAAAGTTATTAGTCAGAAAAGTACGAAGACACAACTGAAGCTGGGTATCAACATTCAATACTGTTGCAGAATCTACCACATTACTTCAGTTCTACAGAAGAATTCTATAGAACTATAGAAATTCTATCTAATTTCTATAACTAAGCAGTCAGCCCGAGCATCCGTAAGCCAACAGACATGCTCATTCCAACTAAACTGCATGTTGGATGTATAATTCGCATTGTTTACGCATATTAATAAAGTCAGTACATGTAAGTTAGTCTCGTTACTGTGTTGTTACTATATATGTGTTGTCTGAAAATGGTTAATATACAAAATGGTTATTTACTTAATTTTATTTCTTTGACAAAGAAACGCTTACTGCTCAGCTTAAGAGCTTTTAAATAAAATTTTATATACAAAGAGATATATATTATAATAAAAAAAAGGCTGTTGCCATGGAGTCAGCATTTTGGGAGCCAAATCATTCTCCACCCAGTCAAAAACTGAAAACTAATTGTTTTCCATTTAAAAATATTCCAAGAATTGACAAAACATGGAAGCCAACAGGAGTCAATATTTGCTTTTTTTCCCACTTACCCTGCGTCACCTGCTCTTCTTGACAGGCGAAAACTGACAAATGTTACTGCTACCCTTCCTCTTGCTGATGTTGAAACTCGCTGTGAATGAAAGCTGATATCAGGCACTTGGAAGTGGCAGTGCGGAACTGTCTGTTGTAGCAATTTTTAAAATATATTTTAAATTAGTACATTGGGGTAGTGTTGTCAGAAATATAAATACATATCAAAACTAAACATTTTGAAATGGTATAATACTTGTTTCCCAAAAAAACAACACTATTCATGTCAAGGGTGAAGGGTAAAGGGGGCATTTGGCTGACGCTCTTATCCAAAGCAACTTACAGTCATTAGTTACACTGACAGTCCACCTGGAGCAATTGAGGGTTAAGTGACTTGCTCAAGGACACAGTGGTAGAAAGCAGGGGTTCAAACCTTTGACTTTGTGGTCATCGGGTTCACGCACAAGTGTTTTATCCACCAGGTTACTACCAACCCTAGGTGGTTGAGAGTAAAACTCCTTTTGACACGCATGCGCCCCTGTAGTGCACCACTATTGCAAAAACTCTTCAGCAGCTGTGTGATTCCGTTAAAACAGCACACTGATCTGTGCAGAGGTTGGCTACTGCTCTCATTTTCAGCACCACTGAAACATTTAACAAAGTGTCTCACCGAACAGTTGTCCTGATAGTCTTATCATGTGAAATGTATAATCTTATGTGCAGTATCACTACTTATTAGGGCTGTAACCGTACATGTATTGGTACCGAACCATCGCGGTACATGGGTCACGGTTCGGTACATCATGATGTACGGAGAATACACGATACGACCAAGAAGACGTGATTGAAGTAATATGGAATCACAGAGGGACCAAAAAGCGCCAGTAAATCATAAACCTGAGTCATAGTGTGGTGCAATAGTGCCACCTACTGGCGTAACACTTCTGCT
>JBBPCY010000082.1:1554899-1565173 GCA_037974405.1 Brachyalestes nurse
CCCCACATTTAACATAAAATATTAGTTCACCCAGCGCTGTTGAGTCTTGAATCTTGAATCTTTCGCGAAAGAATCCATTCCACTTCATCGATAGGAGAATACACACACCACTGGAAATCCGCTCCGAGTTTGCCTCCAGTTCACCGCATGCAAGTGAAGTGAATCGTCAGTTCACAGACAGGCTACTTGAAACTGGAGCAGGTAACGGCAGCACCATTGTGCTCAGAAAAAAAGGCCACGTTAAATTAACATTCAGCTAAACTTTAGTTGAACATGAATTTAACGTGACCTAGGGCAGCGGTTTCCAAACTTTAGAAAGGGCCGAGAATTTACACGCACGCAGCAACCCATCCACTCAACCTCCCAAACCCCGCCCCCACGCACAAAGCCCGCCCCCCAGTCGTAGACTGATGCGTCCCCCTCATTAAAAATGCTTCCAACGCCCCTGTGTTCACGGTACAGCGCGGTTCCTTGTGCCAGTGGAAAAACGTCATTAGTGGACTTTATTGGGACCTTGTCTACCAATAAATAGCGAGCTTTTAAACTTTTTAAGTCCTTCATGTTTTATAATTTATGACTATTCTCTCTCTTCTGTGAGTGGGTGTGTGTGTGTGTGTGTGTGTGTGTGTGAGTGGGTATGTGGGTCTGTGTGTGTGAGGGAGGGTATGTGAATGTGTGTGTGTGTGTGTGTGTGTGTGTGTGAGGGAGTATAGGATATTTTGTGAGTATAAAATATGTCTCTGGTGCATATTTTGTTAATGTTTATCTGTATGGCAGTATCGCCAACATTATCACTCACTGCTTTTGGATAAAATTACAAATTATAGCTTGTATCACAATCGCCTTCCTTCATCTACAGTTCTGGCCAGACTTCTTGGCACTCTTAGGACCTGTAGCCAAATTATCTACGGGTTAAAGACCAAATCAGGCCTTAATAGCAGCATACACAAACACATAGCCCGGTGGTTTTCTACGGGACATGTTGTATTTGCAAATGTGGGGCTGAAATGTGCTTAAAAATGGTAAAAATAACGACGACTTCTTGGACACCACTCATTTTTCCAATCTCCAAGCAAAATGCTGAATATCAGCGGGCTCAATTCAAACCTAAACTGTGATTCACAACAGTAACAGTGCAAAAGTCCAAAGGTTTTCCTTCTTGTGGGTCATTTAATGGGTGCCAATAAATTAGGCCAGGCCTGTAATGTGCCTTATGATGGGAACTGTGTGAAAGAGAATGAATGACAGTACATTTTCATTTCAATACAATAGTCTAATATTGCTTTGTGCCGTATATTCTATATGCAAAAGACCTTTTTCCTGTAAATCCAACCGAACCGAAGCTGTGTACATAAAACTGAGATTTCTTGAAAGCAGAATATCAGAGGGAAAATCAGAATGTAAATGATGGGAAAATGGTTGATTCAGCTAATTAAATTGCAGTTTAAATCCTTTGAATGGATGTAGAGTCTAAATTCTTTCTTTCACATTGTTCAGTACCTGTGAGATTATTTCGGGGTTATGTATTTGAATCAGAGTTGAATTTACTTTTACTCTTTCCTGCTGTGCTCAGATGTCCATATCTGTCTGTATGGACTGTTTTTTGGAAGCAGCAGGAAAGTATAGTTGGCATTTAACCTGTAAAAAGTGTATGTAGATTTGATACTGTCTGTACTCTTGGTCCTCTTGGAAGGAACTGAATGTGTTTATTTTTCATCTGTCGGACTAAACTGGCCTCAGAAGGTCTCTTTGAGTTTGTCGACTTATTTGGTAGCCAAAATAGCTTTTCTTTTTACAACTTTAAATTATTGTATTAATGATATGGAGACACTCTTACTGTCCTATTTCACCTAAACCCACTGTAAACTGAAGCAAGTATCCACTGTAGTAAAACTTTGCTGCATTCAGATTTAATCTTAAAGCAAACGTGTGAAATTTCACTAAAATGTGAATTTGATGGGAACGCAAATTTCTAAATTTAAATTTTGTAATGTCGGCGGCGGAGACCTTAATATTAGGGACACTAGAATAATATTTCTAGTACTTATGTAAAGGACGCCCAGAGCCTTGTTATTGTGACAAGATACAAATAAAAACTCCTTAAACGTGATGAAACTTTTACAACGCATAGTGGTGTAAAATGATAACACATTCTTCAAACTATTTTTACACTAAATAAACACTTATTTTAAATCTAAAACCTGAACATGCCACTCCATTTACCATTCTCCTCGAGCTCCTATCAGCACGTCTTGTGTTATTGTTTTGGGGTCCTGAAACCTAGGAGCTCCCTCATTGGTGCCTGTATCCAAGCCCCGCCTCCCACCACAGCTGATTCGTCCCGAAATTTACAGCTCAAAAATCCCACATTTAGAGTCGCCATTTGTAAACATTGCCACACAAAGACTTGAGACTGGACTTGGACTTGTGAACATCTCTGCACACTAATGCAACTAAAGGCACCTCCAGACACTGGAAGCTCAATTTTTTGAAGTAACACTAATTACTGTTTTGCAGTTTTACAGTGAATCCTTCACTACGCATACACAGTCTGAATGAGGCAGACTCAGATATCTGGCAGGTTGCTAGTTGGAAATAAGTTGTCAATGTTTAGTATGGTTTCGGCCTGTTCATTTCATATACAGACATTATTGGATGAATAACGTGTGATGTAAGTCCTCTTTTATATTCTTAGTGCACATTTTATCACAGGTCAAATCATTTAAACAGTAAAATTTGTAATCTTAAATCAAAATATACCTCTAAACACAACATCAATAATGCCCATGTTTCACTCAAATATAAAGTTGAAGGAAATCTAGATGTCTATTGCTCAAATGTGGCTCAGATTTTAGAAGTGGAACTTCTAATTCATAACACACTGTATACAAGGTATAATATATACTAGGTATGTTATACACAATATGGTATATATTATTATACTAGGTATATTACTCGGTAAGAACACACAAAAAGAAGTGAAAACAGAATCAGAATCCAAACTTATTTATTTGGCATGTTCACATACACACAAACATAAGTACAAACAAAAATGAACAGTTCAATTAAACAAGGCAATTTTTCCAAAGCAAATTTCGCAGCCCTTTCGTGTAAACTCGACTAGTGTTCGTTCTGCTTCGACTCATTTCACATACAGTGACTTCACTGTACAGATTGAATCATGTTTCTTTACCTGTAATGTGGCAAACAGCAGTTTAGTGAGTGAAAAAGCAAAAAGTGTGCTTCATTCTTTAATGACTCAACACAGCTCACAGGTGTATTGTTCTGCATCAGAGCAACCGGTGAAGAGCACGAACAGTTAGTGAGTAAAGTTTAGTCTTTTTAAAGACAATTATGCTCAATCCAGCAGAGGGTATTTAACTCAGGAAAAAAACTAAAGTCAGTGGGTGGAGAGCTATTACGAGTGAAAGTCATTTCCTTACTCATTTGAATACACAAAATCTCCTCTTTAGTGTTGGATAAACATCGTACAGGTAACGAAAGTCCAAGAACTTCTGCTTTCCACCCATCTAGAACATTTTAATGGACCATGGTTCCACTTTACAATTAGACAACCCTTATAAAGGGTTTATAAGTGATTTATACTCAGGTTAATTAGGCTGTAGACAGTTTATATATCATTAACAAGCAGCTATCGATCAGGTGATTTAACGGTAATAACATGTTGAAGTTGACGGTTTGCCCGAGAAAGAGACGAGACAAGCAAGGCAACTAGATCTGAGATCTCACCAAATAGTTATTACTTCAATTGTTATAGCTTGCTTATAACTGCCAATTAATGATTTCTAACCTAATTAACCTGATTATAAATCATTTATGAACCCTTTATAAGGATAGTCATATTGTAAAGTGGTATCAGGGAGCCCTGCAGTGTTTTTTTTTTTTTGCCTAATATTTATATGTGTGGCATGTATGGGATTACCACAGAAAATAAATACACTTACAGCTGAAGCCAATGAGTTCCTTTACAAAGAACAGGAAAATGTCTTGTAATCAACAGAGTTTAAAAACACTGCAGTACTCCCTTAAAGACTGAGGGCAAATGTTTGTGCGCCTTATGTCACCTCTAGGTTGGTGACTTTGTTGATGATGTGTGAGCGCCTGGGGACGCACTCCAGGTCGAACTTGCTCTCGTAGATGGTGGGACACAGCTTCCAGCGGTTATTCCGGTATATTCCGAGGTATGTGTAGACGTCCGGCTTGTAAGAGAGCGGACACTTGACCCCAGCCGCCCTTATGGCCGCGTCCAGCTGCATCACCTGCTCCTCGTCCACAAAGTTTATGTTGTAGACGCAGATGACGTGCTTGGCGTCCGAGTTGGGGTCCCGCGGGCTAACCTTCACCGAGGAGATTTTCCCATCCAGCGTCGCCTTGGCTACGCACTCCCAGGCACGGTCCACTTTGAACCCAGTGTCTAAGTGCATCAGCCATTTTCCCGAGAGCACATTATGGTTCAAGGCCAACTCTTTAATGGTCTGGAAAGTGACCGGACGACCACTGGCCAGGAGCTTCTCCCAGCTTTCTTGGAGGCCAGACACGTCAGGATCTGCCGGGCAATGGTCCGGTCCCAGTACGGCGATCCAACCCACAGGACCTGAACCGGCTCCTTCGTCTCCAAAGCGACTGACCTGAGAGGGCCTGTTGGACTCCAGCCAGCTGTAGAACTCAGCTCTGGGCGTTTTGCGGGCATCAAAGATGATCCATGGGTCCATGTCGGCCGCCAAGGCTTCAGCGGCATAGTCTTCCGCCGAGAGAGGCTCGGCATGTTCCTCCTCTTCCTCCATTCTTGTGTTGGACCTCTGGTGAGCTGAAACTTTTCCAGTGGCCTTAACACTTCTTAAATGCTAGTGGGACTCTTATTCTGTGAAAGAGGAAAAAAAAAACATTTGAATGATTATGGTTTTGGAGTCCGAGTCTGATTCTATAAGCTTAAATAGGATGGTGCCATTGCACTGCAGCAAACTAGGCTAAACCTGCATCCAAAAAACAGACCCTATTAAAAATAACCTTAAAAGGATAATACAAGGAGTTTTTGAAGTTATAAGAAAGAAGCTTGGAATCAGCACCCCAAGTGTTTTATGACTGATTACATGTCAGCACATATCACTATTTTGTTCCGTTCCCTAAAAAAATGACACCAAACGTGCCCTTACATAGCACTGTGAATGTCATGCAAATATTTCCAGAAGGAAAACAACTTATTTTATACATTGTGAAATGTATATTCTGAAGCACCCAGTGCGACATACGGTGCAGTTAATGATCAGCATGAATACAAACCACTAGACAACATCCGCTTGATGACACTGATTCTTACAGTGTATTAAATCATCAATATGTGCTCATTTTCTATTGAATATACCATTCAAACCAAACTGCAATATCTTGGCATTTATTATATATCTTCCAACACTATGGTAAATCTGGGTTTCACTAAAATGTTTTTATTATTATTATTCAAGTTATTAATAACTTGGAACTCTGAAACTATTCAGGGAGAAAGGAATGGAAAATTCGAAGACATACAAATAAGAAGCCAGCAAATGAAATCACAACTGCAAAACGTTAATAAAAAAATTCTAAAGTGTTAATAATTAATGATGAAATTAGACAAATTTGTCCTCAGGTTCATAAAACTCAGCGAAATATTGCTATTTTAAGCAACAGAATTTATAGAAAAGTAGAAATTGCTATTTTTCTTTGCTCTGTGATCAGTAAAGCTTTCTGTTTTTGAAAAACGTGTAATCGTGTGAAAAGTGTAAGTAGGGGCTGAGAGGGACTAAACTGCTTGCTGGAGTTGGTTTGTGAGCTGTGGATAAATACTGGCAAAGGCCGTTGAAAACTGGCAAATGCTGGTAAAAACTCAAAGGCTGATGAGGGCTTGTAAAGGCTAAAGGCGGTAAAGGCTAGTTACGGCCAGTAGCGACTTGTAATTAATGGAAAGGGCTTTTAAAGACTGGTAAAGACTTATAAAAGCTGGTACAAACTAATAAAAGATGGTATAGACTGGTAAATAAAGGCGGGTAAGTTCAAAGCTAAACGACAGAAAGCTGCTTCTGAGAAGAGAAAAAGAAAGCAAGGAGAGATGAAATGTGAGTGGTAATAGTCATGACGAAGCTGGAGAAAAAGCCTGAAGATCTCTGAGAAAAAGGAGAAAAAGCCTGAAGATCTCTGAGAAATCCAGCTTCGTGTTTTCAGGGCCAATGGCTGAACACCCAAAACCCGTTTACATCCTCAAACCTGATCAGAAAAAAACTTACAGATCACGTTTAGTCACAACTGTTCCATAAGTGTATAATACCACTAAACGACAGCATTTTCTCATATTTCGCTTAATTTTCCTGTATAAGTCTCTCTGATTTAACTCGCCCCTGCCGCTTCCACCAGCAAACTTTATTCATACCGCTAGCACAGCAAGCCACGAATTCGGCAGGAAAAATACACCAAGACTTACATGATTCACAGAAAGGACGGTATTACATGATTGTTGTGTTTTAATTCGTCCCAAGCACGCAAGCCTTCGTTGTAAATTACGCGTTTAAACCACTAAATCAGCAGGGAAGCTCTCTACTGGCTAGGCTAAGGCGTTTGTTTTTGAATCATGAATGGGTCCGTTCCGATTTGAGTGAGTAAAATAGTGCACTAGGTCGTGCACACTAGATAACTAGGTCACTAGCTCCTAAACACGTACCTGCGCGAGGGGGGCGTCCCAATTCGAAAAAGTTGCCAACTGCTCATTGGTCATAGCCTACAGTTTATCATGAAAATTCCCTTTTTTTAACTACACATTAACAGAGTACTGCAGATTTAAATTTAAAGGAGCCAGAGATGGAGAAACAGTTTTAAATATATTATATATACACAGTACATACACTTCTTCTTCTGCTCCTACTTTCTTCTCTTTCTCTCGAGTGGGGTGGGGCTGTTGGGGAGAGAAAGAGAAAGAGAGAAGACCATTACACTAACAGGGATTTATATAGGTCCCCGTAGGTGTAATATATATACTGTAATAAGTGTGTATGTATGTTTGTATATATATCCCAATACTTTTGTCCATGTAGTGTATTTTAAGGGCACTATTTTTGAAGGGCTCGAGCTGAAGTGCTCTCCCATGTACAGAAAAAACAGGTATGTCCCAATACTCTTGTTCATATAGTATGGACAAAAAATAGCTACATAACATTTAAATAGTCTTTAGAACATACACGAAACCAGAAATGTCCCAATACTTTTGTCCACGTGGTGTATTTCAAGGGCACTAGGGTTTTGAAGTGCACTCCTGTGTAAATTGAGGCGAGCCTGAGAGACCCGGCTGGACTGGAAGAAGAAGAAGGCAAAAAAATCCTCCACATTATTTCAGAAATTCAGCTTAAAATCAGCCTGGATTCACTCGAGCAGGAGGGGGGAGAGCAATAAAACATCCCAAGATATTGCTGCATCGTACCGTGTAACCAAAAACACAGAAAAAAGGACAAAATGCCGAGCAAAAAGAAGAAATATAACGCCAGGTTTCCTCCGGTGAGTGTTTTCATTGGTTAGCTCACAGGCTAAGCTAGCATTAGTTTTGCCATTAAATGCCCCCTTCTGATGGGGATTAGAGTGACTTGAAACTTTTTTGAGATTGTTAGACTTTAATGAGAATTAATATACCAAGAAAAGACTAAATAAACCCATAAAATATAAACAAAAAAGAGCCACAGCAGTAAATACAAGCTAGCAAGTTGAGCTAACTTAGCTGTTAGTTGTTTAGGCTAGCTGTTCTGGACGTTATTTTGGGGGAAAAAAGGCTTGGTTTATAAAAGCAGTAGGCAAATAAAATAACGCAAATGTACACTATTAAAACCCCAAAAAAGCAGATGTGTAAAAGGTTAATCTTAGTAATCTTGTGTGAATTAAACAATGTCTGTGCTAGCAGGCTAATGTTTGCTAACTGGCCCTGATTTACCTTATAGTGTGAAAACCAGACCCTCTCCTATATAAACACCTTCATAATGAATGTTTTTTCAGTTATTGGAACTATAAATAAGACTGTTTTTAGGTGACAGGACACTTCTTAATGGTGCCTACCTTCACAGCAAGTCTTCTGGCTAAGTTAGTTTAAGGAGATACTCATTAAAACAAACTTAGGTTTCGTCATTAATGAGAAATAAATGGTTATAAGCTGCGAAAATAAAAGGAAAAAGGTGTTTACAGCTGTTGAGAGATGTTATCAACTCTAGTATTGACCAATAATACCGTTAATGTCTTGGTTTAGGAATCGGTAGTAAGCGCTCAAGCTGTTGTATTGGCTTGGAAATGTATAAGAAGAGTCTTCTAAATTCTGGAGGTAAAAAAATAATAGAATAAGTAATAAATATAAAAAAAATATTAAAATGAACTATAGTCGAGAGATTCAGGCCAGACTGTTAGAAAAGTGTAGATTTATAAGACAGAACATATGTGTACAGTAGGACTGCATGATGTATCGTCTTTTAATAATATTACATATCATACTGATATTGCAAAAGGTTGCAATATGCAAATAAGTCACAGCTCCAGGTGAGTTACTGTGTGTTCTGATGAATCAAGGTCTTCATGTACACTACCAGTCAAAAGTTTTTGCACACCACAGGCTTTTACCACCTATCTGTTTATTTCAAATAATTTGTTCTTGTTAATCATCAGAAAGTCGTTGAGGGAACAACTATGAATGTAAACATGTCAAGTTTCCTTTGTATTGTGAAAGACTCTGTAACAGTGCATGTTTGACATTCTATTAATTGGTTGTGTGGTGATGCAGAGTCAAATTCTAGACTGTCCTTTAACTTTAAAAGCACTCATTAACTGTCTCATTGCGTAGTAGATTGTTACATATCTAACACTTATCTGCTGATCCACACTATAATAATTATGATATTACGTGGCTTTTTCTCAGTCAGTAGGGGTGGGGGGTGCTGTAAATGTACCATTTTATAGCAGTATTTTCAGGGCTTTCAAGCCTTTTTAAATTCAGAAAAGTGATGATATGGGGACTTTAATGTCTTTAGTCATCGCAATCGCAATATGTAGCTGTAAAATCACAATACTGATAATCTGTCCATATCGTGCAGCCCTAGTGTACATATAAGGTTACTGAAATATCAGATCTGCAGTAAAAACAAAAGGAAGCCAGGTCTATTAACTGGTTGTAGGAAATTACCTGTTGCCTGTCAGTTGCCTGTTATATGATGGTCGTGATTGCTCTGTGTGTTTCTGTTAGACGTTTCAGAGACTCTTTTGTTCTGTGTAGCTGCTCTATATAGGGTCACCATTATGAAATAAGATAACCTTTTATTAGGCCCACAGGTTGGAAATTTGCAGAGTGGACAGAACAAAACATTTTATAACTAAGTTTGTATGTGTGGTTGTTTTTATTTTTATATGTACAACGCATACATATATATATACATATACACAAACTTACATATTTGTATAATTTAAGTAATGCACAGTTCTTTTTATGGTATACTGTTATATTTTATAGTTTGTTATATTTGGTATAGTACCAGCGATATGAGTGTTGTAGTGTAGTATCACACTGCTCGATACCGAAAATGATATTAAAAGAATTAAAGGCATCAACACTCTCAATACCAAATGTTTATTACAATCTCAGATAACATATCTTAAATTTCAACCTTTTATTGATACCTCTTCAGATAGTTCAAATGTTAAATAAATCAAACATTTTTAACTTTTCAATTTTAAATATTTGAAGTATGGCTTCAAATTTAAATATTTAAAGCATGGAGATACATTTTTGGAAAAGCAGATTAACTGTGAGATGAAGAAACACAGTGTAGCCTAACAGCACATTGTGTTTAAAACAAATATAATATAGATTGATGTACTTAAAACAAATACAATAAAGGCTAAACATCCATCACACCCGTTCACCTCGCTGCGGTGTCCCAATACTTTGGTCCCCCGTGACCTTCCGAGTTGCATATCTCAGCGGGGAAAGCACTCAGACACTTCAAACTCAAACAGTTCAGCAGATCTCCAGGAGACCTTTCCAACGAGCCCTCATTTGTGTTTTTAGCCCGAGTAGATCGGGTTTTATTCTCCGAAAACTGTGTGTCCCAATACTTTTGCCATGCAACCTTCCGAGTTGCATATCTTGGTGGGGAATTTAAATTAAAAGACGGGTTTACCTTGAAAGAGGTGAATACGGGTTTACCTTTACATTTTCTTTAAGGGTAATGCATTAAACTGAGTTTAAAATGAAATTAAAG